>JNEM01011800.1:0-28244 GCA_000697335.1 Conidiobolus incongruus B7586 | reverse complement strand
TATATATATATATATATATATTAAAAAATATACTTGTTTTTCAATTAATTTATCTTACTAATTTTGAAAATTTTAAATATTAATATATAATTTAAAATAACCAATATTAAATTATTTTAAATTTTAATTCTTAAATTTAATTACCTAATAATTAATGACTAAAGTATTTAGAATTATTTGAAAAATATTGAATTATAATAATAATAAAAATATTTTTTAAGTTTTAAACATTAATATAATTTATAATTGTTTTGAATTCAAGAGATTGACTATAATTTTTAATTGATTTTATCATATTTAAAAATAATAATAATTTTAACTATTATAAGTATATATATATATTAATATTTATCTGATTGAGAATAAAAGTGTTTAAAAAACTTTTAGATGGTGTGATTTATTACCAAGGCAAGCTATCCGTCTCAGCTTTTCAAATACAAAGCTTGTGCTTTGTTATAAATTGAAAATATTAAATATTAATTTTATCAATAGCTATCACTGTCTTTCATTGAAAATATATTCCTGTTTGAATTGTTGAATTATGAATAAATTAGTTTTCATAATTGACTATGATATAATAAAAATAATATTCAAAACAGCCTTCTTCTTTTAGTGGTATATATAATTGGATTTATAGATTTAGCCAAGGTTAATCATTCATTAAAGCCAAGCCTAGAACTAATTTTTGAAGGTATATTACTATTGGAAAATATTACAAACTAAAATTTATATAAAGAACTCATATTGATATCAAAGGAAATACTTAAGAAACTTCATATTAACTAAAGATCTTTCATTTATATTATTAATATAGGTTAATAATTAAAAAGATCCAAATAGTTATAATCCATATTATCGCTTTTTCAATGAAAAAGCCAATTAGTAAATATGGTAATTAAATTCTGAATATATATTGAAATAATATCAGATATTTAAACATAGAATTGATATTGAAATAAACTGGTATTGATCGCATATACCATTACTATTATCAAAAATTAAGAGAATAGATTAAATCTAATGTTTCATTCACATATTTATTTTATTATAATAATTTTTAAAACAAATCACTATTATCAATAATATCAATTTTGAAAATATTTTTTTGAGACTATAATTACCAATAGGAATCACTATGAACAAGATCATATCTAGATATTTTTAAAAAAAATATTATGAAATAGTGTTTATTTTTCCTGCATTAAAAAAATTGTAGTTATATACAATCATTTTAAGCTTCATAAAATAAGCAATATGAAAGATTTTAAATCAGAAACAAACATTATTACCATACTCACAATAATATCAAAATATGAACACCTTTATATTTGACGGTCTTTAAACTATTAAAGGAATTTTATTTTAAAAAACAATTAAAAAATGTTAATATGATTAATTAAATAATAAATAATAAAATTAAACTTAACAAATAAAAGAATTTTAACAGGATTAAAATATATTCAAAAGGTTAAAAATAGATTCTATAAATCAAGAGGAATTAAGAATTTAATTATATAAAAGTTATTTTATTTTATACTTATTAAAATCATTATAAATTATAATTTAAAAAAATATTTATCTATATTCAAATCAAAATATTTATTAATATTAAATTTACATTAAAATATATTATTAGATATAATTGAAGAGCTTATAGTTTTTGATATACATCCACAAATTGATGTTTTGATCATATAGCAGAAATAATAAATATTATCATTATTTCAATCCTCAAATCTATTATCTAAGCCAACCTTTATTGAATATGAAATCTGGCTATTATATCAAACGTCAATAAAAATCAACTCCTAATTCTATTAATGTTTAAATTATTTCAGCGTTATAATTGCTAAATATATTGCCAAGAATACCATTAATCCTTTTTATAATTTCAATTATTAAGAAGAACTATATTTGTTAATTTAGTGATATTGCGTAGATATGATAATAGTTGGAACATCCTTGTAAAGCGAGATGCACCAACTAATTATATTGGAGTATTTAACACTAATATTTAGAGAAGCTTACAATCATATTATTAAGTGGAGAGAATATTTGGAGATTTTGAAAATTTACCAATTGTTATAATACAATGGGGTGTTATATTGATTTAGCTGAAAAATATTGCATTGGTACTATAACTAAATGTTAAATTCAGTCATCATTAATATTTACCTTACTTACTCCTCAAACATACTACTTAATAAAATGAATATAAATACTCAGCAAAAATGGCAAAAACCTTGCATTAATAGTTTTCTCAATTGTTTTTAGTTATTATGATGAAATATTTTATCAGTGTATTCATTTTATTCAATACAATGGTTTTAACCAAACCTTTGATTAATATTAGCGATAATCAAATCCTCAATTTCAGTGATAAGAAATCGAATAATGTCAAGACAATTATCAAAGATACTGAATTTAAGAATGTTGATTGGACTCAGAATAAGCCATCAAAACAAGAAATGGAAATTGAATTTAACATATTTTCAAATGAATAAAATAATAAAATTTAAAAATGTCATAATTCCAATTTATATAAATTATAATATGATTCTCACAATCTTTTTATCAATTTTAATATTAATAAAATATAAAATATAATATATAAAATATGATTATTATATTTGTTAAAAATAATATATATATAATTCAATACGAATGATAATAATATTAATTGAAATATTTTAAATATATTTAGAGTTTAATCAATTTTAATAGATTTTTTTATAATATTTAGATCATATTAATGATATTATCATTAAATTTAAACCTTATTAAGTACTAAAGTAAAATTATACTATTCAAATATTACCATTATTATATTTTGAATTTCCAAATATCAGTACATAAGTTTTATTCATAATACAGTTAATAGATATTTTTTATTCAAAACAATTATATATAAATAAAGATTACTTTCATTGATTCAATTTAGTCATTAATATTACTAAATATATATATATATATAAACATCTTTTAATGTATCAATCAAGAATATTCAATTAATTTGTAAATTGAAATGACTCATATTATCCAACTTTACTATCATTAATAGTTACCATTTAATATATCGAGTTAATCAATATTACTACAATTTAGTTAATATAATTCAGATATTAGTTAATTTTGTACTGGTATAATAAAAATAACTGAAAACTCTATTCAAATTACATAATTGATTTTTGATTTCTCACCAACTCATATATTTGCAACTGATATACTGTATTGATATTATTCATGCATAATAAAAAATTCTTCTGATAAATTTTATTCCAATATTTTCGAATCAACATTAGAATTCATTAATATGACCCTTAATTATACTTTCATTTATAACATCAGGAAAAACAATAGAAATATATTAATGTAAATATAATCAGTATCCATTAAATTTCTGAATGAATAATAAAATCATTTCCTTTAACACTTGACAATTTTAATGGCAAAAAATAGTTAAAAAGATTGACATGTCATTTCAAACATAATATAATGCGAAATTTTCGTTAATTAATTTTAATAAATTATTGAGAAGAGTAAAAAAAATAATATTTATTAATATAATATGTTTTATATTGGCATATGACTTATATTGAATGGAATTTTTCATATTCAATATTTAAAGGAATATGTTCAATTTTTACCAAGTTATTGTTTGAATCAGTGTTTCGATAAAATTGAAGGAGGAATCAAATTATGCATTTGGAATGGTCATTTGTTTGACACTTGATTATTAGTATTAACAATTCAGATTATTTATATGCTGATGATTAAAATCCTTTAACAAATATCAAGGACTTAAATAATGAACCAATTGAATAAATTTAAAATTAAGAATAATTACAATATTGTGCATTAATTATTTTTTCTTCAATCCAATAAACATTTGTTTCTCAACTAAAACAATAATATTTTGTTATTTTACTATTTTAGCATTATTATGAGAATTGATCAAATTCGAAAAAAAATGGTCCAAAATTGAAATTATTTACAATTTAATAATTGTTTAAGAATTATATTGAATCAATAAATTTAAATTATAATTTTAATAATTAATTAGTAATATTTCAATAAAAAAATTAAACATAATTAATAAATTTAATAATTAAAGTTATTAATCTTTTATTTACTTTGTTGAAGGGGAAAAATTAAAAATTAAAGTTGAATTTATTCCATAATCAACATAATATATAAGTATTAAAAATTTCAAATTCAATGCATCAATCTCAATATATTGCATTAGATAAATGCTTTATTAAGTTTATTTCCCAAAAAAGTAAATGAAATTGTCAAACTAATGATTTATATTGAATAAATATTAGAATCCATATACTATTAATATCAATCACAGCTATATTAAAAAGCTATTAACCCAATATACTTTATATTAATAATAAGATATATATTCAACCTTCAAATGTTGTGTGGACTGTGAATAATCTAAAATTTAAAATTTAACCAATTATTTTTAACCATTTAATTTTACAAATTATTAAACTAATAAAAAAAATATTGATTTTAATTTCTTTATTTTATTTTTTTACTTTTATACTATTTTCTCTTCTCCCATTTAAAAAAATTTTTTTATAATATTAAAAAAAAATTTAATATTATTAATAACAAAATTATACTAATACTACACTAATAATATAACATGAATTCTAATAACCCTGACGAAATTCTAAATCAATTGAAGAGTACATACCTTCAAAGTGAAAACTTTTTGAGGGAGAAGAAGCGTTGTGAAGCTTTAGGTATCAGTTCTAAGAATTGGGATACCAAATTAGCTAACAATATTGACAATTTGAAAAAGTTGAATACGAATTTGGAGTTATATTTACAAAATATTGAGACTAAATTGGATAAGTAATATAGATTAAAATAATTTTGGAAATAATATTGATGAGTTTTTAGTGACGAAACTGTAAACCATATTGAGAACGAATTTGTCAACTGGAGTAAAAAAATTAGAGGGTTAGAGAATAGTTTAAACAGTACAGATTCAAATAACATTAGTCATAATACTAACTTAACCGAAATGGAAGCCAGGTAACAACCTTTTGAATTCTAATTATTGTTATTATAATCTCAATTCAATTTTCAATTTTCAATTTAGAACTGAATTATTCAAAACTCAAAAGAAACATCCCGATGATATTAGTATTGATAATAATGAAGAATTAACTCATGATGATCAATTTGCAAGTTTCGATAATGAACAAATCTTAACTTATCAGCAACAAACTTTAGAAGGTATTTAAAATTTTATACTCTTAAATTATAACACTTATATTATGATATTTTTAGAACAAGATAGAAATCTGGATCTATTGAGTGAGAGTATTAGTCGACAACGAGAGTTGGGACTGAATATTGGAGGGGAATTAGATACGCATATTGAATTATTAGAGGAGACGGATTTAGAATTAAACGATACTGAATTAAGATTAAACACGGCACAAAGGAGATTAAATAATATTAGAAAGAAAATCAGTGAAAATCGTAATTTATCAAAATAACAATGTATGAGATAAGATATTAAC
Organism: Conidiobolus incongruus B7586; assembly: GCA_000697335.1. Taxonomy (NCBI): domain Eukaryota; kingdom Fungi; phylum Entomophthoromycota; class Entomophthoromycetes; order Entomophthorales; family Conidiobolaceae; genus Conidiobolus; species Conidiobolus incongruus. The sequence goes on along the minus strand of JNEM01011800.1, from coordinate 22,698 downwards.
CTTTTATTTAGGCTTAAATACAATAATCTTCATTTTAATTTTAATTTTAATTTTAGTATTAATTATTTCTAAGTATTTTGGTCATTAAAATTAATAAAATTATAAAACCCAATTTTTTTTTTCAATTTATATTATTTTATCTTTTATATTTATTGAACAATTATCACCTGTTTAATTGTATAATATAATAATAATAATATTCAATGTTGACTATTCCATGGCATAGATGACCAGTTGACCTGTTTTGCTCTTTTCTACATTGTCAAAGTCTAGCATATTGTCGAAGGGGTGGAAGTCACCATTCAAGTCTTTGACTTGGAGGGTTAGGTTAGGGAATTCTTCAAGCCTGAGGTAGATTCTAGCTATGAGACCACTCATGCCTTCCGATTTGGGGATTTTGAAGGCGAGGATCTCGTTCTGGAATAATACTTTAGCTTTGATAAATTCGCTATTAGTGTTGGTGGACTGGGGTGTGATTGTTTCTAAAAAGTTGTGATCGAGTCGGAGGGGGGATGTGGGTAATTGAATTGGATCCGAATCGGAATGGTTTGAATATTTTTGATCGAGAGATGTAGATGAGTTATCATCACTAGAGTCATTCTCATTGAAAAAACTTGACGAATTGATGGTCATATTGGTGTATCGCTGCGTATCTTCCATCTGTACTTCGAGTTCAATATCCTTTGTTCTAACATTCAAAAAGGATTGAACTACTTCATCTTGAAGAATTTCTTTGGGTAATGCGAGTAATTGGTGGAAATATAAATTTAGTCCTGGTTTCCGTTTGTTGGCGACTGTTGAATCAATATACGAGAAGGGAGGGGGTAAGAGTGGAAGAAGACTTAAAATATCATCGTCGAGTTGGAACTGTTGAGTAAGCTGATGATGTAGAGCTTGGAAATCTTCATAAAGTCGATAAAGGATCCTTCTCATAGATTGATGAGAATAATTGACTTCAATAATATAGTAGTACATGTCATTATCATTGATCACTCGGTGAATTTCCCCGGACGTTGGGATTGGAGGAACTGGAAGAGATATTATTGATTGTTTTGATAAATTAGCAGGTGATGCTTCTAACGGTGTGGAAAAAGATGGTGAATGAGGCTGCACGAGTGAGCTAGTAGTGCTAAGAGAATGAGTGGTTGGATTTTCGACAGGAGAGTGCTCTAGGCTGGGTACTTGCGAATGTCTTGGTTGTGAATTGGTATTTTCACTGGAAGTTCTGCTGTGACTTCTAATGAAAGTAGTTGTGATCTGTGCGGAAAGCGCCTTCCATTCGGGTACTGTTGGAAGTAAAACATTCTTGCTACTCAAATAGTCTTCCAAGTCTTCGATCAAGTTACCATTATCAAATTCCCTAAATTCTAGGTAGTCTGTGGGAACTAAACCAGGGCCTGTTGGGCGTCCGATATGCTTACAAACCATCCACTCATCATCACTCTTAGCACAGATAGTTAGCTGATCGCCTTTCGAGATACTCAATTCATCCTGCCTTTCGGCTATAAAATCGTATAAGCATACAGCAATCACCACTGACTTAGTATCAAATGAGTATGAAGAGCTATGAGACTTAGTGTGAGATTGGAAAGAAGTGTTTGGACTGGGGGGCATAAGTAAACTGCCATTGAATGTGATATCTGTACTCCTAGGGGACACAGTATTGGTGGAGCCAGTTTTGCTACTCACATGCGTTAGTGAAACTGATCTGCTATGGGGGGAGGTTGGTAAATTGTTGGTGCGTTTCGCCTTTGTAATTACATCAAATTTAGATTTTTCAACCCAACCAGTTGTATTGGATATAGGATCACATACAAAATATTTTTCGGGATCTGTATCTTCCCCTATAACATGTAAAAAATCTCCGATTTTAAAATTTAATTCTGAATTTTGGTCGGAATAATATTTGGCTTGGATGACTAGTATTGGGGGTATAAGGCACGGTGAAGGTGCTGGAAGCGGATAGCTCACTATGGAATGAGATTTGATATGCTTCTTCTTAAATGTTGAAAATGATTTGAACATATTTGTTTATGAATGACTTAGTTTAATAACACTTTTTAAGTTAATTCTAAAGTGTGTTTTAAGTTAAAATTAACACTATATAAAAATATAAATAATGAGAATAGTAGTTTATACAAATTAGACAACCTAAGATTACAGAAATGCAACGGATAAAAAGAATAAGGTTTTGTAGTACAACGTTCAAATTATGAGAAAAAGGAAAGGACTTATAATAACAAAGTACTGAATATTAAAAACAGTCTAAGTGAACCGAATGATGTATAAGATGAATGAAAGACCTAACAAACAAAATCCAAATTAAAACTAATTTCAGAGATCTGATGAGATTTTATATGCACTGAAAAAGCATTAGAATAGGAAAATCACCCAATCTATTTATGGATAATTGCATTCTCACCATTTAATATCCTTATAATGATCAAAATGGGATTTTATTGAGGGATGAATTATAGTCAAAGGTGGTATATTCTACATATTGTGAAAATGATCAAATAATAGGCTATGGCATTTGGATAGTTAAAATAGATTGTTCCAATTGATTTGAGTCAAAATCCACAATATTCTTAATCAAAATGAAATATTAAACATTGTCAGCATATGAAATCAATTAGGAAACCAATTACCCAATCAGTTAGGTAAATTTCACTATAACAAATCCATAATATATAAAATAAAATGAACCTGATTAAAAAGTATTTAATCCAGTATTTTTCATGTTAATGGAATGCAAAATTAAATATTATCTCATTGCAATTGCACTTACTGATACCAGAACACTTACACCTTCTAAGTGATATAATTCAACATACACGAAATAGTATCCAAGGATCGTCCTTTTTCCTTAAATTAGGAGGATTTTATTAAAAATAAATAATATAAACAAAAACTATTATATGGATCTGCAATCATTCGAATATTTTTTGTAATTCAACAAATTTTTTATTTAATTCTCCTGAATCTTTTTTCATTTATTGGTTTATTTTTTAGTCCAATAATACCTCTCTAAATTCTATTAGAATTTAATTTTTAGTTTTATAACAATTTTATCTATAAACGCAAGATATATTATAGTAATTAAAATTGAATCATAATTATCATATAGCAATATTAAATAAATTAAAATTAATTTAATTGATATCATTGACTAAATTCACTAATTTTTTAGATTTCCTTTTGACTAAAAATGAAATCCTAGATTAATTTCAAATAATTTTAACCATATTTTACCTCCTTAAATGCCCTTCTTAAAATGCAAGATTCTTGGAGTTTTTATATTAAGGAATTGATAGATGCAAAATGGATTTAATATTCATAGTCAGATTATTGAATTATAATGACTTGGAATCTTATATATTTTTTCTTATTTGTTGAAATATAAGCCACTTGAAGATGATTAATACTTCAATGATATTAACAAATTCCATTTAATTTAAATTCATAATCTAACAAATTTGATCAACACTTTATATATCTCAAAGAATATAAAATTGTAAAATATTAATAATAGTAGTAATATTTATTATTTAAGTTAAATCCAATATTACAAAATCGGAACACCTTCAACTTAATAAAATTTTCCAAATAACTAGGAAAGGAATTATAGAAATAATGGATAGAATATAAATATATATATATATATATATATATTGTGAAAATGAATTAAGGAATTCAATATTTGTAAGATTGACACTATTTTAATTATTAAAATATTATTGAAAAGTATAATTATTAAGGTATCCAATTTATCTTTCATGTTATAAACACCTTTCTAATATTTCTATATTTCACAATCATGGGCTAATTTGTATGTTTAATATATCATTATGGGCAAAAACATATATTTAATCATTGATTGATCAATTTTCAAAGTTTACCAAGTTGCCACAGGAAAATCAATTCTAAAATTCAACTAATTTTCAGTGCCTTTGGGATTATTATATTAATATATTTGTATTCTACTTTGAAAATAATATAAAGTTTCTATAAATATTAAAGTTACAATATATTTATCATTACAATTTGTTAAACTGATTTACAGAATAGTAAAATTCAAATTATAAGAAAATCATTTAACATCAATTATTAAAATATCTCAATATCATTAAATATTGCAAATATAGGAAAATCTAAAGATCCTATTATATTACTTTCCATTCTATTCTGATCACTTTAGATAACGTCGACTAAAAATCTAGTTTTTTTAAGATTTTATTGAATTTGTTTATAATGGATACTATTTATTTTTTGTGTATATATTTTTCTGCAACGTATGATTTTGGAGTGGATTTGAATTGAATATTTTTTAGGATTTTGGTATAATATATCGAGTAATGTATATAACCTAGTCATGCCATAATATATCATTTTATAGAATATATAATTAATAACATAACTTTTATATTTCAAACAATGAATCTTGGCTATTTAATTGTAACTATATAGTTTCATTAATTAATAATTTTAAGATTTTGACTGCATAAATCTATCACATCTAAATTAAAAATTAATTTATTTTTAGTGATATTTAATTGAGCATAAATATGCAATTTTTAATTGCTAAAATTTTATTTTCAGGGAAATGTAATGAAAAAGAACTTTTGTAAGATTAATTATTAAAATGCAATAATCATTAGAATACTGGGGTTTAATATATTATATATTCATAATATTTAATTATAAAAATATAAATTATTAAATCAAGTAAAAAGTGTATTAATTTTGATTTATTGATTATGCTATAAACCATCATCATAAATGCTTTTAAAAACATCGAAAGATAAACTAAATTTTATGGTGACGTTTTTCTGATTGATTAAAAACCTTAAAAATATTATTTTGAGAGGATTTTTAATCAAAAATTTGTTACATCTGTCACACGTTTGTAGCATATCAATTCCAAATACCTCAATCATAAGATGGTCTAACTTTATTATGAATTACACAAGATGTAGTCAAATGAAATTCCTGAATCGAAGTTGATTACAAGTTTGTATCATCTGTAAGGAGAATGTTAATTTAATTCAAATTAAATTTCCAAAATTCTTTATGATGTAATCTTTTTATTTATCTTAGATTTTGAATTTATTGGAGTTGAGTTGGATTATATGTTATATGAAAAAAATAAAAAGTATAGGGAAGAATTATGAATTATTTCTAGAATTTTACTTATGATTATTATTAATTTTTGATATTTTCTCCCACTTTATTATCATAATATTAGTTTGATTATATCTAAAGTGAAATAATTAATCGCTTGATCTATTTATATGATATAATTAATATTGAGAAAAATAATTTTATATTATATTACTGTAGCTATTAACTGGTATATTTCCGTTATTATAATTCTGGACAAATTAGCAAATTATAATTTCAAAATTCAAAACATATATCATTACTAATATCAATATAATTTAACCTGTAATTAGATAATATGACCTTGTAATAGTAGATATTTATTAACAAATTTATAATCGAATTTTTTATTGTACAGCTGGATATAGTTTATAATTCTAAAATATACAGCGTTAATGAATAAAATTTTGTTGAATTTAATATAATAGCTTCATTAGAATAAAAATTCTTAATAATATTAGAAATCAGTCAATAATATATAAGGTTTAATTTATTCAAATAATATATAAAATTTTTAAATTTATTCCAACTTTTTTGATTGATTAAATACTATTAAAAATATTTAGTTATTTTATAGTTTTTAATCAAGGTATATATACCATTTTGATTTATTATCAATTGATCAGGACTATTGAGTATCTAATTGCAATTCAATTTGTAAATTGAATAATATACTTGAAATTAAAATTACTATACATAGTTTTATTATAATGCTTAAAATCATTAATTTGAAATTGAATTATGACTACTATAAGAATATTAATATTTAGTAGAAAAACTAAGTATTGATTGAAAAAAAGAATAGAACTTAGCCCCTTACGATTCCACCAGGGATCGAACCTGGAATCTCTTGATCCGTAGTCAAGCGCCTTATCCATTTGGCCATGGAACCTCACCTCCTTAACTAAAAACACCACTAAATTTATATTAAATTTATATTAATATTTTTTATTCTCATTTGTTTTTTTTATATTTTTAACCTTTTTTAGCGTTTGCGATTCTCTTTATCTATTCTTATGCTATAAATAACTTTTTTCCAACCACTAATTTTTTTTCATAAAATTATTCACATATTCAATGTCACGACTTTAATATAATTTCCAACGTAATTTAAATTATTCTAGATAAGTAAAATCTATCATTCATTTTTTATTCTTCGATATATTTTTCAACCATGTTGTAAAAATGTTAAGAGACTTATTATGCTATATTAGAAAGATTTTTAATAATTACTGATTTATCAATTAAAGATTTTGAGTTTTTTCCCATAATCTAATTAGTATAAATTTTATTTTTAACTTGAATTAAAAAACTTTGAATTCAAACTCAAATTATAAAATGAAAAATTAAAAGTCCCATTAATAATAAAATTTATAAAACTAATTAAATTAAAAATAAATATTTTAATATAAGTTTTTTTCAAAACCTCAAAATTTAAATTTTAGACAATTACAAATAATTAATTTTAGATATTATTCTACTGTGATGTATAGAAATTACGAGGTAATAATAAATTAGCATTTAGTTATTGGAATATTAAATGAGCTATAGTCAGCTGTTAACGATTTAAACAATTTACAAAGTAATGCCAATATTTTGGAACAAATAAGAAAATCTGGTAAACAGGACTTTCAGAAGAGCATTCCTGAAATGGTCGAATATCTAGAACTATTAGGATATAAAGTAAGAATATTGAATTAGTAATTATAATTGTTATTGATTTTATTGGTTAGCCCCCTAGTTTAGACAAATTGAATTTTATTCACATTACAGGCACCAAGGGCAAGGGGTCGACGAGTGCTTTTTGTGATCATATCTTGAGAGCGCATCCGGATAGGATTAAAACAGGGTTGTTCACATCGCCTCATTTGATGGAAGTTAGGGAGCGTATAAGAATTAACGGTGTACCAATTTCCAAGGACAAGTTCGCCGATTACTTCTATTACTGTTACGATAGACTGGTGGGCAAGAACCGTAGTGAGTATAAACCACATTTGCCAGGGCCCAGTTACTTTAGATTTTTGACATTAGTTGCTTTTCACGCTTTTATAGAAGAGAATGTCAATGCTGCCATTCTTGAGGTGGGTATTGGAGGTGAATACGACTCCACTAATGTAATTGCCAAACCTGTATCTTGTGGTATTACAAAGATTGGGCTGGATCATCAGAACATTCTTGGCCATACGGTCGCAGAGATTGCTTGGCATAAAGCTGGTATCATTAAGCAAGGACGTCCTGCCGTCACTTGTGGAAATCAATTGACTTCAGCTTTTGAGGTTATCCAGAAACGTGCCGATGAAAAGAATGCACCTTTAACCGTTGCTAAACCACTTCCCGAAGATATTGAACTCTCCCTTGCAGGTTCCCATCAGTATGAAAATGCCTCCGTCGCCATTGAGCTTTGCGACATTTGGCTCCGTCAGCAGCGTCCTCAAAGTCAATTTTGTTGGATTGATGATTCTCGCACAAAACTATCACAATTTGCACTTGAAGGTTTAAAGAATACCAAATGGCCCGGAAGATCCCAACTCGTTCAGGAATCCCAAAGAGTTTGGCATCTTGACGGTGCCCACACCGCTGACAGTGTCAACGCTTGTGTTGACTGGTTTATTTCTCAACTTCCAAGTGATGCTAAGAAAATTTGTCTTTTGTATAATGCCGCCAACGGTCGTAATGGGCTTGAAATGATTGAAATCATCTCCAAAAAGTTAAACACTTTGAAAGATATCCAAATTCAATTGGTAACTTGTCCCAACATAATTTACAGCAACGACTCGTTGGGAAAACCCGATGCAGTTAACAATACTGTTAACAAAGACCCTAAGCTAGAGCTTCAACATCAGGTGGAGCAGTGGTGGATTGACAATCATCCTGATATCAAACCACTTCCTAAAGTGTTTGGGACAATTGAAGAGAGTGTTCAATTTATTCAATCTTTCAGTGATGCTGAAGGTTTTGATCATATCTTAGTGACTGGGAGTCTTCATCTAATCGGAGGAGCTATGACAGTACTTAATTTACCTGTTCAATAGCTAAATATATAAAAAATTATACTTTTATTTTTTTTATTGTTTAAAATATTGTTTTATTATTACAGTCTATTACTTGATATTGTAGATACATTTTTAACAAATAATATTTTTAAAACATCCCATAATCTTTTAAATCAAAATAATTTAATTAAATATTCATTTGATTTTGATTTGGGTATAAAATCAATATCAAATCAAATAAAAATGTCTTTTAGTTTTAACTTTCAAGTAATACTAATTTTTCAAAATAATTTAACAATCATTAAATATAATTTAGGTAGATTCCAATTCCGGTAAAATTGATTGGCAATCCAATACCAACTCAACAATTATTGACTCAAATGAAAATATTCAAAGTACCGAATTTGGTGAATTGATCATTTCTCAACAAGTAACTAAATAATTAATAGTGATATTATACCATTAACCAATATAATAATTAGCAACCGCAAGTTTTTGAATATGAACCCATACCAATTTTAGAAGATTTTCAATTGTTGAAGAGAACTCTACCAGATATTAAACTACAGCTAGCTTCTGAAGATCCTCTTAACCAGGGAGATCAATCTGTACCCGTTCCTTTGGACTGGATCGACCAAAACGACGTAATCCAAGGGGTGTACGAAGGTGGGTTTAAGACTTGGGAATCTTCTGTAGACTTGAGTCAATTTCTATTGAAATTGAATCTCGAGGAATTCGAGGGAAAGAATATTATTGAATTGGGATGTGGTAGCAGTTTGCCCACATTGACATTACTCCAACAGTTCAATTTTGGTCAATTGCATTTGAGTGATTTTAACAGTCAGGTACTCAGATTGGTTACAGTGCCTAATTTAATTGGAAATTTGAAGGGACGTCCTGGTATTCTGAAGGATTTCAAAGCTGAAGACGATGTTGATACTGTCATGATCGAATTTAACCCTAACGAAAATCTCGACCAATTGACTCAAGTTTGCAGACATAAGATGAGATGCTTTTACGGCGATTGGAACAAATTGGTAATCATCAATGACTCTCCATACGTACGACTGTTTTCATTAACTAATGATTTTAGGATGAATTACTCCAACTTGATCCCTCAAGACCCCATACCGAAAATCCTTATGATGTCATTATCACCAGCGAAACTCTGTACACACCTACAGTGATCCACAACCTTTACAACAATATCCTCAAATTACTCAAATACCCTCATGGTAAGTGCTACGTCGCCGCTAAAACTGTATATTTTGGATGTGGTGGAGGTACTTTGGGCTTCAAGCAATTAATTGATCAAGAACAAAAGCTCAATTATGAAGTTGTCTATGAGGTTGAAGGAGGCGTCAAGAGGGAGATTTTGTTGGTTAAATGGAATAATTAATGATCAGGGTAGAAAGATTCACTAAATTATAGAATTATTTAAAATTTAATTTTAGAAAATAAAAGATTTTTGAGTTTTTTATAATATTGATTAATTGAATAAATTGTAATATAATAGCACAAATTAATTGATTGTTATATCTCATTAGTATTTGATATTTTGTTATTTTCTTAGTATAGAAGATAGCAGCAATCACTTCTATGAATTTCCATTATTTCAAATATAAAACTTAGCAAAATATCAATTTAAATTATTACAATCACTTAATATATATTCTTAGTACAGCTCGGTGCATAATATATATTTTAACTTTGAATTAAAAATTTGTTTCGTGTTTTATTCAAAATATTCGTTATTTAAAGCGTTTGGTGTATTTACAAATTATAATTTCAGTTAAATTAGTTAAATTGATTTAAAATATTAATTAATAATTGAATAATTTCTAACAAAATATTGATTGCAAATTTTTCGAATTTGAATTGATAATTAAATCGAATATATTCAATATTTCAAGATTTGATTATTGTGCTTTATTGTATCTCATATTTAATGAATTGCTTCATTTTAATGTTGATTATTTAATATATTTCTGATTATTATAAAGCTGTTTTCAATTCACAATCGTAACTAATATTTAAGGCTAAGATCTGAATAACTATATTTACATTTTTTTAGTACTATTTATCTATTCGTAAATACACCTGTTTAGAAAGTAATTTTAAAGCATCAGAAACTAAGTCTTGGCAGTTCTCTATTAAATAAATCCAATAATCCATATTTCAATGTAAACATCAATCTATATTTATTTAATTATTTCAAGTCCTACCAACCGATATAATATATGTGTTATAAATTGATATTGATATTGATATTGATCATTACGATTATTATATTCATTAATATAAGTATTTAGATTGAATAAAAGTGCCTAGAGAATTGTGGGGTTATTACTGAATATTTAAAATGACCATAGTATATAAATAATATATACAATCACACATTAATCGTCTTAAATTATTAATCAAAATATACTATTTAACTGTTCTAAATCTATCATTGAAATAAGTTTTATAAAGTTTTAAAATTTTTTAAAAAATTTCAAACCAAAGTTAAATCATTCAAATATTATTAATAAAAATATCACTTAGCCATTAATATCATTTAAGGATATAACCATTCAACAATACTTTATGGTAGTTTAAAGAGTTGAATCAGAAACTACTGAAATTTATTTTGATTTTTTATAAAATATTTAATTCCATAATTTTTCAATTGTATTTTTTTGGAAATTTCAACTGTATTAATAGTCTATTATTATTTTAATTTTCTTATAGCGATTGTTTATAATATATCAAATAGAATCATAATTAACATTATATTCAATTTTATTAAAATTAATTTACTACTTCCATTATAGTTATAAGTTTATATTTTTAATTTGATGATCCTTTGTTGGATTAAAATATAATCATAGTATTTGATATCACTTTTATATTTTCGATTAACTATAGTATTCCCTGGAGAATTCAAGTATAATATCAAAATTAATTAAATATACCTAAAAAGAATATAATTAACACCAGCATCATAGAATTTTTAATAATATAATAAAATATTTAAGCTATTACTAATAACTGAAAATAACTCATATTATACCTAGTTTTAAAAAATTATTTTGCATTGAAAATACTTCACTGAATTTTAATTTACACGAATTTTTTTATTAATATTTTAAATTATAGAGCTAAATTGTATCACATTATATTGATTTCATTATCTACAAAGTAGTCATCCAAGAATAAAATTTTGGATTTGTAATAGAACCAAATTGAGTAATGCTCATTACCATCTTGAAGTGATAAAAATATTCTCAAAAGCTGATAGATATGATTATTTTCTAACAAATGGATATTACTGATTTGCTAAAATAAATTTATTACAGCCATGCTTAATCAAAATACTATTCTTTATTGGATGATTTATTTTTCTGGATCTTTACAGTTTTTGTCACACTTAAATTAGTATCAAAAATGGTCAATTATAAAGATTTTTTTAATATTTTATCATCTAGATTGAATTATATCAATCTATCAATCTATCAATCTACTCTATAATCAATATATTCGATTATCAATACAAATTACAATAAACAGAGTATTTATGAGATTGAAACAGTGATTACATCATAAGTTCAACCAAAGACTCCCTTTGTTCAATTAAACATGATTCTGAGTGTTACAATATAAATATCAAAAATAAAATATGATTTTCTAATAATTATTGTAATACAACACAACTCTTGCAAATCATGAATTATTTAAACTGGAAAGAATTTTATATTATATTTATTGAAATAATTACTATCAAAAAATTGATAAATTGGTATTTTCTAATAATTATTCAGTATTTAAAGTGTGAAATTCAATTTTTTGAGCTTGGATCATCCTTGAGTTTGTGAAACTAAAAAAGATAATAAATTGAATGATGGAAAAGAGATAAAGAAGGACAAATTGCACTTCAGAATGATGAAATGAGTGACAAATCAAATAAATCATTCAGCATCATATTCATGGAGTCAAGCTATTCATCAACCAATCACTCAAAAATTCATTATAACTAACAGTTTGAAGGATTATATATGTGACTAGGATAACGAACATTTAAAAAATGGAATTATGGTTAATTGGAATTACATCCTTTAATTGTACTAAAACTCTACTACCTTTCCCACTTCAATAAAAATTTAAATTTTTCAAGTGCTTTAATTCAAGTTAATATTATTTATTCTATTCTTTACTACGTCTGCTATTAGATTGACTTTCTCAATTTTACTTTTTATCTCTTTTCTGTTCATTAATAAGTTTCCAATTGAAATCTCAACTTAAAAATTTAGTAATGGGTTTAATTTATAGAGAATATTTGAGAGGTAGTAGGGTTTTAGCTTGCTGCACTTGCAGAACTCACCTCTCTACCAGAGACGAGATTATATCAAAAGTAATTAATAACAATAATACTCAAACTATAATAAATTACTAATTTATTTGATTATTAGTCTTTTCACGGTCAACACGGTCAAGCTTATTTATTTAAGCATGTGTAATTAAAAATACCTTATATAATTGTTGAAGAATATATTAACTTTATTTAATAGAGTTAACGTATTAGAAGGCCTTCCAGAGGATCGTAATATGCTAACAGGACTACATACGGTGTGTGATATTAGTTGCGTTAGCTGTGAAACTATACTTGGGTGGAAATATGTAAGTAATAGTTCAAATTAATTGTTGGCCATAAAATCAACCTGGGGATTTGATTGGTTCCCATTCAATCCAGTCAGGGCAGGTTCCCTCTAAAATTTTCTCATTCAATATGTCTATCCTCCACTACCACCACCAGTCCCAATCACCTTCAATAATTTTGTATTTATAAAAATTTTACAAAATTATGGGACTAACTTTAATTTTTTGATTTAGTTAAAAGCTTTTGAAGAGAGTCAAAAGTATAAGGAAGGTATGTTCATTTTGGAACGTCCCCTATTTACTACAATTTCAACTTCTTCAGATGATTAATTTTCCTTAACATATCCCTCAAATTTGCCATTTTCCTTACTTTTTTATTCACTCAATAACATTAATAAATTTAGAAAATTATTAAATTTTATTTTAGATTCAAAAATTTGAATGATTGGATTATATTTAATGAAAGATTTTTTGAGATGCTCTATTTCTATATACGTAATTTTTTATAGTTTATTACTCCAACTTATTCAAAATAATTTTATTTGTATTAAACAATAACATGAAATTCTAAATCATTACCATATCAATTTTTCATCATTTTTAGTATATTGAGTAAATCTAACGAATTTGTCATAAAATACTTGACAAATATCCACTTTAATATTTAAGTGTTGATTATAAATTGGATTATGTATTGACATTAGTGAATCAATTGAATTATATGTAGGCTAATAAATTAAGTAAGAATTAGTTTAGCTCTAATAGTTATAAAAATAATGATGGAATTATCTAATATGGTCATGTCATTAATATCCTAATGAACCATAATATAAATTTTATGAATAATAGTAATTATAAAAATTATATCATTTCAAATTAAATAATTTACTTTAGCTAATTAATAAGTTTAATTGAATATATATTGAACAGTTGTAAAATAATTTTAATTCTTTCATCATTTTATAATCAAATAATAAAGAGTATATATTATATTTGAATTATTAATAAAATTAGTTTGTTCCTATAAATTGAGGATTTTCCTTAATTTCAGGGATAACAAAAAACTATTAAGATTAATATAAATCAATATTTTGATTATATACATTATTCATTATAGATATGAATTAAAATATGTTTATTGAACAAAAAAATTAAAGTTTTTTGATAATTAAATATTATTTATAATTGAGTAAATTAAACTATTTAATTATATAATATAAAAATATTATATCTAATTTGTTTAAATTTAATAACTTTTGAAATAATTGGTTTTAAACAAATATTTTTTACTATTTTACAAATGAAAAAATTGATTAAATATTTGTCTAATATCTAATCATATAGTTATAAAACTGATTATTTTTAATAAAATAAGCTAATATTGAAAATTTAATATATTATCAAATATATTTCATTACAAGATTATTTTCTAAATTATTCAAATCTGACTATTTTCATTCAATTCAATTAATTTTCAAACATTACATAATATTACTCTATATTTTTAATAATGGGAATTTTTTACAATTAAAAATAAATAAACATTTGAATATATAATATATTAAAATAAATATATAATATAAATTTAATAGTCTCTTTTATTATTAATAACTTTTTGTTATATTTTTAGCAAACTTCTAACACTTAAAATACAATTTTTTTTATTAAAGACTGAAATTTGATGTTTCACAAATCAATTAAATTTTCTTACAGAAATTTTCTTTCCTGTAAGCTGGTTTTTTAATTGCCTAAAGCAATTATAATCACATAGGTTATAATCAAAAGAATATACTAGATGTGGTAGTTTTTTCCAGTTATTTTTAATTAGAAAGTTTTTTACAGCTTTAGATTTATGTATTTTACAATTATCATGTAAAATAATAGGTCTTCTCAAATTATATTGCAAACACCAATTAGAAATACTTTTATTTAAAAAAGCAATATATAGTTTATTATTAATTGATTTTCCTTCAAAAACTAAATAAGAATAGCATATATTATTATAATCTATTACAATAATTAACATTTGCTTATTAATAAAATGTTTATTTAAAGGGATTTGTGAAGGGGGTTGATTTAGCTTAATCTAGCATCTTAATTTGTGTTTTAGTGAAGGATTATACATAGGGATCTAAAATTCATCAATTATAATTATTTGCTGTAAAAGTTTAAGCTTCTAGTAATATTTTAATAGGTTTTGTTTAGCAATAGTTATTCTAGCTTTTTTTTAAGCTTTAGTTAAATTATAAGGTACCTATTTTATATTTTTATTTATTAATTTTAGTTTAAACTTTAAAACATATAAAATACTTGTAAAACTAATATTAAAGTGCTTAGATAATTCTCTAGCTAAAATAAAAAAGTGCTTTTCAATATATTTTTTCACTCTATTTACAATTGAAAGAATAACAGTTAAAGTTAGTCTTTTAGATTTTAGCAGGTTTTGAATAGTTTCTCTCTTAGCTTTAAAGTAATTTACCTAGCAATAAATTGTTGATTTAGATAATGCTTCATTACTAAAAGCTGCTTATAAATTTTAAATAATTTTAGAGGGTTAATGGTTAAGTTTTGCTGATACTAAATTAAAAGACTTTTGATGATTAGTATTTGGTTTAAGCATGATTAAATTAAACAACCAATTTTAAAAAGTTAATTTTTTAATCAAAAAAACTAATATATATATATTAAAAATATATAATTTCCTATTAACTTTGTATATATTTATTTATTTCAAACTAATAATATGTTTGAAAAATCAGAAATTAAAAAATTTCCCATTATTTTAAATTCAAGGTAATAATAGTGTTTCTTAAAATAATTTAATAAATTTTTAATTTTCTTCATTACTAATAGTTAAGTTAATATTTGTTAAACATTTATAATTAAAATAAAAAGATAAATATATAAGATTTCTTAGCAAAATATCTACAATATAGTTTTACTAACCTAAAAGATATTAGATAATGAAATAGTATATTTAGATAGTTTTAATTTATTTAATTTATATTTTTAATAAATATTTTTAAGTATTAAATAGATTAGTAATTTATAATTTATAAGTATTAAAAAAAATTTACAAAATAATAAATATAAATGATTTTTAATTATTTCTACCAAAGTAAAAAGTTTTTATTTATAAACTAGGTATTTTAATTTAGCTAGCTTTTTTTTTAAATAGAATATTATTAGCTTTAAAATAACATTTGTAAAGTTAAATTTAACTTATTCTCTTTTATTTATTATTTTATTCTATAGTTAAAAGGTAAATTATAAATTAAATTTAAATTGAGTTAATTATCCACTAATTATAAAAGAATTAAAGTTAGTAAAAATAATAATTGGTAATTTAAGATTAAAAATAAATAAAGTAAAAACATTAGTAATATAGAAAGTTAAAAAATTTATATAAAAAATATATAGTAGGGTTTATTTAAAAAGAGTGTTTTTTCTTAAGAGATTAGTTAAAGAAGTTATAAGTTTAACAAAAGAGTTAATAAAATCTTTAAGATAATTTAATAATTTGAGTCAAAATATAAGTTGATTTGTATTTATAAATATAGTAAAATTTTATATAATATTAATTTTAGTTAAATCAATAATAATTTTTAACAAAAATAATATAATTATAGAAAAAGATAAAAAAGGTATTAAATATATATTTTGATTGTTTTAAATATAATTTATACTCTTGAATAATTTTTAAGATTTAATTAACATATTAAATATTTTTTTTAGTTTTTAAATAAATTAAAATATTATGAAAGTAAATAATAATTAAGTTATTAAAAATAAAGTTAAAAAGGGAATTAAAAAATTAAGTATAAGTTACAAGGATATTATATAATTTAAAGTTTATATTAAGAGACTAGTTCTTTAAATTCTTATATACACTTTCATATAATCCAATTAACTATAAATTATATGATTAATTTATACTTATATAGTTAAATTAATTGTATAAATAGTATTAAATTATCTAATAAACTAGGTTCTTCTTTTTTCTTCTCAATTCTTACTATTTTTTACTTTTGCACTATTTCTAAAATTGAGACTATATTCTATTAATATTATAGGATATTAACACTACCTAATATAAATCTTAATATATTAGTGACTCATCCTAGTTTGAAGCTTAATTAAACTTTGTTTATACTTATACACTATAGCCACATTATATTATTATGTTTTACACCACACTACTTTTATATTAAGTCTTCCTCTACACTATATTTGTTTAACTACCACTACACTTATAGTTTATAATAGTAAATTTATACACTAATTTATAAAAGTGAGTAATAAAATCAAAAACACCTAGATTTTTACTAATAACTTAATTAATATTTAATAAAATAAACCTAAATTAAATAATTAAAATCTATTATATTTATTAGTTATATATATTATTAAATTATAATATTTAGTTATTAATTAGTTAAAATATAAACCTTTAAATTTTACCTAAAGTAAGTTATAAATTTATAGGTTTTTGATGATAAAAAAAAATTAAAACTTAATGTATTTATCTTTAACTTTTCTAACTTCTTTAAGTTTGTGGGGTATAAAGTTAACTAACTTCTTATATTAAGAAAAGTTAATCTTGTTTTATACTTCTTAAATATATTCTTAAAGTTGATTTAAATTTTTTGCTGGGGGGAAAACTTTAATAACTTTTTTTAACTAATCCTAAAGGTGTTTAATTAGATTAAAGTTAAGAGATTAAAAAAACCACTCTATAACTGTTATCTTGTTATTTTTAAGTTATTTAGTAATAGAAGCTGTAATATAACAAGAGGCATTATCTTACTAGAAAATAACATTAGATTTATTTAACCTATATTATTCAATAGTTTTTTTCAATTTATTATTCAGAATACTTTAGTATATCTCAATATTAATTCCCTTATTAACTTTATAAAGATACCCTATACCTAAAGATAATATACATCCCCAAATAATAATTAACCTACTATTATACTTTTAGGTAAAATTAATATAATAGTCACAAAATAATTCTACATCATTTTTAAAGTATCTAGCTTTTTTATTAAATCTACTAAAGTATATTTTTATTTCATTAGATTAAATAACCTTACTCTAATTAGTTTTAGTTTAACATTAGTGATGACATTTAAACTCCCACCTAGTTTTATAGTGGGATTTCTTTAGTTAAGGGTGTTTTTTCTTAAAATGTAAGTGGTATCTATATTAATGTAAAGCACATATAATAATATTAGTGCTAACTAATATTCTTATATAGTTTTATAGTTCCTACTATATTTCTACAGTAGTACTACACTTGCCTATACTAACCAACCTACAAATATACTTTTTATTATATTTATCTATGATTTTAACATATTTAAGTTTAAGTTTAAATGTTTCTTTATTGTTACTCTTAATAACTTTAACTATAGTAAACTAGTTAACACTAGTAATTCTAGCAATATCACAAGTTGATTTACTTTTTTTATAAAGTTGATTAATATACAAGTGGATTTTTTTAAAGAGGGATTTAAGTATAATAATACTAATAAAAAAAATTTAGTATATCTGTAAAATATTATATAAAATAATAGCAAAGAGAGAAAAAAGATATGGTTATATATTATTAAATATATCCTTTTATCTCAAAAACCTACAAATTTATAACTTATTTTAGTTAAATTTTAAGGGATAGTATTTTTACTAATAGTTTACTAAATATATCTAAATATATTTATCTATTATTAAATAATATACTTTAATTATATATTATAGTTTTAAGTAATCTAATATATACAATTGTTTTAATTATTAATTAAAATATATATATTTTTGATTTTATAACTTACTTTTGTAGGTTAGTGTAATAGCTTAATAGAATATTAAAAGTAGTTAAAAAAATAGAATTTTCTTTAACTTTAATACTAAAATAATTATTTTTAACATATAATTTAGTGAATATGGTTGATTTAAGTTACTTATCTTTAACATCATATAAGTTTAATAATAAAGTTTTATTTTTAATAGTTATAAAGTTTAAAACATAATTATTAATATATAATTTTTAACTATTATTAACCTTTTATATAAAAAAATTAAATATTTTTATAATTAGGAAAAAAGTTTAATGTATTTATTTTCAAGTAATTTTTAGATTTTTTTTTTTTAAAATTTAATATTTTTCAAAAGATACATAGTAAGTAAACTTTAAATATAGTTGTGTAGTTAAAAAAAATTTAATTTAATATTTAATATTATATTTAAAAGGTAATTTATTTATAAGTTTAAAAATATTAGCAAATTAACTTATTATATTATATAAAAAGTAGTTACTAGTGATAATTTCATTAATATTAACAAATAAAGTATTAATAGATAAATAATAAACAAATATATATTTTTATAAAATATTAAAGTTTTTAAAAAGTTTTTTATATTGATTTTTTTATACATTAACCTATAAAAGTAAGTTATAAAATCAAAAACACTTATATTTTTACTAATAACTTAATTAATATTTAATAAAATAAACTTAAATTAAATAATTAAAATCTATTATATTTATTAATAATATATATCATTATATGATAATATTTAGTTATTAATTGGTTAAAATATAAATACTTAAATTTTACATAAGGTAAGTTATAAATTTATAGGTTTTTGGTGATAAAAAAAATTAAAACCTAATATATCTACCTTTAGCTTTTTTAACTTTTTTAAGTTTGTAGGGTATAGAATCAATTAACTTTCTATACTAA
This sequence comes from Conidiobolus incongruus B7586, assembly GCA_000697335.1. Taxonomy (NCBI): domain Eukaryota; kingdom Fungi; phylum Entomophthoromycota; class Entomophthoromycetes; order Entomophthorales; family Conidiobolaceae; genus Conidiobolus; species Conidiobolus incongruus. The sequence goes on along the minus strand of JNEM01011800.1, from coordinate 3,161 downwards.
AAAAAATTAATCTTATTTTATACTTCTTAAACATATTTTTAAAGTTGATTTAAATTTTTTACTAGGGGGAAAAATTTAATAGCTTTTTTTAATTAATCCCAAAGGTGTTTAATTAGGTTAAAGTTAAAAAATTCAAAAAGCTATTTTATAACTATTATCTTGTTATTTTTAAGTTATTTAATAATAAAAGCTATAGTATAATAAAAAGTATTATCTTAATGGAAAATAACATTAGATTTATTTAATCTATATTATTCAATAATTTTTTTAATTTATTATTTAAAATACTTTAGTATATTTTAATATTAATTCCCTTATTAACTTTATAAAGATAACTTATACCTAAAGATAAAATATATCCTTAAACAATAATTAACCTATTATTATACTTTTGGGTAAAATTAACATGATAGTCATAAAGTTATTTTGTATCATTTTTAAAGCATTTAGCTTTTTTATTAAATTTATTAAAATATATTTTTGTTTCATTAAATTAAATAACTTTACTCTAATTAATTTTAGTTTAACATTAATAGCAATATTTAAACTCCCACCTAACTTTATAATGGGATTTTTTTAGTTAAAGGTGTTTTTTCTTGAAGAGTGAGTGATATTTATACTAATATAAAACATGTATAATAGTATTAGTGTTAACTAATATTTTTATATAGTCTTATAATTCTTGTTGTATTTCTACAATAATATTATATTTACCTATATTAATTAACTTATAAATATATTTCTTATCATATTTATCTATAATCTTAATATATTTAAGTTTAAGTTTAAATGTGTTTTTATTGTTATTCTTAACAAATTTAACTATAGTAAACTAATTAACACTAGTAATTCTAGTAATATTATAAGTTGATTTACCTTCTTTATAAAGTTAATTAATATACAAGTAGATTTTTTTAGAGAGGGATTTAAGTATAATAATATTAATAAAAAAAATTTAATATATTTGTAAAATATTATATAAAATAATAACAAAGGGAGAAAAAAGATATAGTTATATATTGTTAAATATATCCTTTTATCTCAAAAACCTACAAATTTATAACTTATTTTAGTTAAATTTTAAGGGTTAATATTTTTGGTAATAATTTATTTAATATATCTAAAAATATATATCTATTATTAAATAATATACCTTAATTATATATTATAGTTTCAAGTAATCTAATATATACAATTGTTTTAGTTATTAATTAAAATATATATATTTTTGATTTTATGACTCACTTTTGCAGGTCAGTGTACTATAGTTTATTTAATTAGTTTAAATTAATTATCCTCAAGCTTTTATTTCTCAAATTTATCTTTATTTATTAATTTTATTTGATTTTAAGTTAATTCATTTTTTAGAATTTTTTTAGCTAATTATTAACTAATTAATTTAAAATATATCTAAAGAATATAATATACTTAATATTAATAATTTTTTTAATATTTTTTTAACTTTTAGATAAAAATAAAATATTTCATTTTATAATTAAAATTATTAATAATTGTATTTTTCATAATTAATATATTTAATTATCAAGCTATTTTTTTAAATAGGTAAAGATAATTTAAAATAATAAAAGAAGAGATAATATAATTAAAATAGCTAAAGTTAATTAAAATATTAACTAGTATGTTTATAAAATATCAAGTTAAAATAAAAAATAAAGTAATAGTTAAAGGTAAAAAATCATAAGTTATATTAGTTACTAGAATATTTCTAGTTTCTAATAATTTAATTAGTTAAATCTCTTTAGTATATATAATTTAATTTGTAGAATCATTAGTTTATTAAAACTTTTGTGGATTAAATTAAAATCTGCTAATTAATTATGAAAAAAGTGATTTTAAAGTTATATTAATATTATTCAAGCTTGATTTATAGTTGGTAAATTAAAATTATTAATAATTAAATAAATATTGTTTTTTAAGGGGATATTTATCAGCTTTATAATTAACCTAAGACCTTTAACAATAATAGTAGTTTTTATTTATTTTAAAATAAACTTTAATTTTTTTATTAAAGATTTTTTTATAGAGTTTTAAAGCAGAAATATTTATCATTTAAAATTTAAGTAAGTTAAAATAAGTTTTAAAACATTAATTCTTAAGATAAATAAATTTAATTATAAAGTAAAAAATATTATATATTATAATTATTATATTATAAAAGTTAAAAAAACATATTATTAAAATATTCCTTATTAATTAATTAGAGTTTTATTTGAAGATTAAAGTATTATAATATCTTTTAGATTTATTCTTTTTTAGTAATATTTAATATATTTAAATATATCTTATTAAATTTCTCAATTAATTACTTTATAGAAGTTATTTATTTAAATTACAAAAGATTTTTTCTTGTTAATTAAACTTAATTGTTTAAATTATACCTTTTTTTAAGATTTTTTTCTAATTGTTTAAAGGTTTATATTTTTGTAATGAGTTATCTTCTTAAAAATTTTTTAAGATTAAATTTGTAATAAGTTAACCACCAAGTATAAGTAGATTTTTTCAAAAAAAATGATTAATTTAAAGATATTCTTTAGATTTTTATTAGGAATTAAATTAAAATATTTTTTTATATTTTTAAGGTAATTTTTAAGTTTATAAAGGTTTTTAAAATTATCATAAATGGTTAGTTTGTCTTTAAAAACACTAAGTAAATAATTGAATATATTAATAATAATAAAATAGGTGGTTTATTAGATTTAAACCTTTTAAGTTATGTTTTTCTTAAAAAAAAGTTATTTAATATAAGTTTTTTGAAAGGTAATAAGATTTTAAAGATTAAAGTCTTAGATTTACTTAATAATTAAACTATTATTATTATCATTAAAATAATATAAGGGTATTTTTTTAGAGTTATTATAATATATAGTGTTAAATTTAAATAAATTAAATTATAATTAAAATTTAAAATAGTAATAAATTTAGTATAGTTAATTATTAGTTTCTAATAGTTTTTATTAATTTTTTTTTGGTATTTTATAAATATACTAATAAAATACTAATATAATATAGAGGAAGATTTTAATATAAAATTAATATAATATACTAACTTATAAAAGTAAGTTATAAAATCAAAAATATATATATTCTAATTAACAACTAAAATAATTGTATATATTAGATTATTAGAAATTATAATATAT
>JNEM01011798.1:0-23697 GCA_000697335.1 Conidiobolus incongruus B7586 | reverse complement strand
TAATTGATTAATATATAAATAATTGACAGAATATAAATTGGATTTAATATTTTTAGACTATATATATATATATATATATATTGTTTATAATTAGTTTTCTATTAAAATTCTTTTATTTAATAATAAATTTTGAATTTGATTATACTTACACTAGATTAAAATCATTAATTATACTTTATTTATTAATATTATATCTCCATTATAATCATTTTAAAATTATTCAAAATTTGTAAAAAATTAATAAAAAATTAAATTTTATATAATTAAAAATTATTGTAAAAGTTATTAAATAGTACAAAAATTAGTTTTTTTATCTTTTTTTACTATGTAATAATATAAAATATCTATAAAAAATAGCTTTTTATATTAACCAAAAGATTATTAAAATAGTTCATTATTAACTATAAAAACATATTATATATAATTAAACTTAAACTTGGATTAATTAATAATAGTATAAAATAATTTCCATATTGTTTAAGGAAAGGTTAAAAAAGACTAAAATAATAATAGCTAAATAAAGGCTATAAAAATATTATCCAAAATAAGCGTTTTTATTAAATTATTATAATTGATTATATATAATGTCCTTTATATAATCTTTTATATAAAAACAAAATAAAATATAAATTAAAATTAAAAATCTATTTTATAAATTCTATTTAAATAGTATTTTATTTATTTATTCATGTTTATTAATATAATCTATTAAAATCAAATATTCCTTTATTTAAAGATAAATTATTTTTTAAAGAGTTTTATATTAGAAAACTTTTTTTAATTAGTTTTTTTATTTTAAAATAAGAATATAAATAATTATTAATATAATTATAAAATATATAAAGACGAAACTATAAAAAAAAACTTATTTATAAAAACTAGAAAAAATAATCATGTTTATTATATTCACTGGATTATAACCTATATGATTATCATTGTTTTAAATAATAAAAATATACTTATATTGAATGTTTTTTAAACTTGATCAAATTAAATATTAAAATATCATATTATAGTTTTTAATAAAATACTTTTAAATATTGGATATTTACCAAAAACATGGCAAAGAGTGGTTAATAATAAAATAAAGTATTGATTTTATATAGTTTATTCTGTATAAACTTATTTTAACTATTATATTTAATTTTTTTAATATAATTTTTGAATTAATAAATATAATGATAATAAGATAAAGCGATAGTCATATTAAAATAAAAAACAAAATACCCCTGGTATAATATAATCATTAATAATAAATATCATATAAGCAAACCATATATTAAATATGGATATTAGCATGTATGAGTTGGATTAAGCAAAAATTTTCATATATCTTTAATATCATATAAAGATAGTCCAGGATATTAATAATAACAGAAACATGTTCCTTCGCCATCTATCAGTCAAATAAGCCAGTCTTCCAGGATTGGTATCTGGGCTTACCCCCTTGAGGTCTTAAGATTCCATGCAGGATTTAGACAAGGGTGATCAAACTCAATCAACTCTTGACAAATTTAATTCTAAGCAAGAACTTCAATTTCAAACTCAATTAATTCAAAATCAGTTTTTTGATCAATTTATTTTGGAATATCAAGCTTAGGTTTCACTTATATCGAATTAATGATTTCTAGTTTAAGGAAAGTCTTAATTTTTATTCTTTTGCTCAAAAGTAATTTTCAACCTTTTCAAAATCTGATCTTGAATTCTATTCTGATATTATCATTGTAAAATTTTATTTTTTTAATCTTAAATTATACTAATCTTAGAATGCTGTTTAATCTTGGATTCACCATACAATTCATCTATTTAATTATCAATATCCAGATTTTGTTATATAAAATAACATCTATATCATATACTGATAAAATGAATTAGAATTTTCAAAAGATCTTAATATTGAATTATTATTTTCAGTTTTTATGAAGTTTAATAATGATAACTTCACATGCTGTTTAACAAATCAGATTAACTAAGATATTTTACTAGGTTTAATATAATTTCATAAATGCGGTTTAATTTCAAATTTTATTACAGTATAAAACTGAATAACTATTTCAAGCGAATATTCATTTGTAAAAGTATAATTTTAAAATGATTTAATAAATTTTAATATATTTATATATAAAAGCAATGTATTATAGTATTAATTAAAAATTTTAATATATGAATAATATTGAGAAAAAAAATTCTATTAAATTAATTTTAATATCATACTTTGATTGAATTTAAATGAATTCAGCCAAAAATAATATAAAACTTATTCAAATTAAAATAAATGAAAATTGTAAACAAAGAAAAATTTCTAAATTAGATTAATTCGCTATACTTGTTTGTTTGAATAAGATTTGATCATATTATAAGTTCAGGAATGAAAAATATGAGATTGTTTTATGTTATTTATACATAAATGAATATGAATATTAGCTGAATATATGATATTTTATTTAATTATTTGATCAATTTTAAACAATCATATACACTAAGAAACTTGTTGACCAATGTCAATTGAATCGTAATATTAGATATCATAAAATATTGACCAGAATTAATTAATAATTTAAATTTAAATATCAGATGCGCAGGTACGCTGGAAGAAATGAATATTTAAAAATCTACTTTTAAAAACTCTCACTAGAACAGATTAGGAGATAATTATTTTAAAATGGTTGTTAAAAACTATTCTAATGTTACTATATTAAAGAGTTACCTTAATAATCAATGAAATTAAGTAATTTAGATGTATGATAGGAGTATCGTGTGGGCCGCCCGTCAGATCATCTCACAATGACGACAGCCCGTCGCCAAAACCTGTTGAAGAGATGGATTGGAAACTATCCCCGCCATGAGACCCGCATTGCAGGAACCATGGTAACGTCTGCACATGTGGGCCAAAAACTTTCGATATAAGAGCATGATTTCGCAACTATGCCGTTGTTGAATCTGTCCCTAGACCAAGTTCAGCTCATTGACTCAGTCACTCTCCTATAATTAAGATAATAAAACTCCGTTTCTAACCTAAGATAGTAATTTTTCCTATCCGTTTTGACCACCATGACTTCTGGCATTTTCATCACTATAGATTCCTGAACAGTGGCATATACTCCATCCCTTCGCATCATGCTGACCACCCAGCTAGTCATATATGTACCTCATTTGGTCTGAGTGATTCTTGAGACTCTCTTGGTCACCGACATAGCCGATGTGGCCACCCTAACCCTCGACACTTTAGCAGATCACTCAACAACTGACACCCAACATGGGGGGATAGGCTACTCAGCTAACCCTTCTGCAACTGCACTTTCAGGCTGTGTGCACGCATCAGCGAAGGCGCTCTAGCCTTCTTTATATTTGTCGTGCTTCCTAAACAACTCTGCTGCGGATATTGAGAAGATGGATCCAGTATTGACCTTTTCTAAAGTCAACCCAGGAAACATAGAGACGAGGAGGGAGTTCCTAGACCAGCAGGAGCTACTCAACCCTCTAGGCGACGCCCCCTACTGTTTCCAAGAATCACATTCTTCCAACATTCCAGATACTGCCACCTCCGGGAGGTGACGATTCCACCACTTTTTCTGTAGAGTCGCTGCCGGTGATATTCCCCTCCGACTGCACTCGAGGGGGTTGCAAAGAAGAAGCTCCGGCTCGCCGTCGCCTCCACTTTACTAGTCTCCTCCGTTGACTTTAGGAGGTCACCAACAGCCAAAGACCCTCCTCGAGGACCTGCAAGTTTTAACAAATGCCCTGCTGCAATTGTACTCCCGAGAACCCAGCGCTATAAAAGTTATCTCGCCGAACCTAACTTTTTCGGTGCCAGGAGATTAGGATACAGCCTCTTTCCTGGCCCTTTACAATCAACTGACGCACGACCAAGATTGGCCGCCAAGCCGTAAGGCGAAGAATGCCTTCTACTTGAAATTGCTTTCAATGCAGTCGATGGGGTTTGCACTTCTGCAAGGCATGCCTGAGCGGGGGTTGCTGCAACAACAACTCTTGAAACGCTTTGTCCCGAGATATATCTCACTATACCTCCGTGCCTATTTGAAAGAGGTAGTTAAAAAGGAATACAAGGATTCGAATCGTATACCACTTCCTTCATCAATGCTCTGATGCCATACCCTGCTCACCTGGCCCAAGGCGGCGAAGTACTAGCTCTTAGTGAGCGGTCTTCCTTAAGAACTATAACAAGTGTAACGGCTACTGAGATAATGATCATGTACCAAGACATTAACTTGACTAAAAGGGTAAACGACGTCAGGAAGCTAATTCTATATGTGCACTTTCCAATTTACCCCCAGAAGCCTAACTTTTCTACTCTTTCAATCAAACCACTCACTACTACTTCATCCAATAGATCACACCGTCTGACTTCACCGAGATTAAAACTTCCTGCCAAACGTGCCGCTCGACCCGGCAATGTTAAATGATAACATTATTGTGATTGATAACATGATGACTTTAAAATTTTAAGGATATCAAAAGTTGACAAAGATTGCATCTCATTAAAATTTCATCTATTTTAGACATTCTTCATCTCATCATTTACTTTCACTAGTGAGTTTGTATTAATCTGCTTTGCTTTCTATCAGGTGACAATATTTTTTATAATCAATTTAAATATATATATTTTTTAGCTAAGATAATAATGATTTCATTTTATTATTTGATAACTAATTCCCTTTTTCATGAATCATTTCGAAAATGCAAGCAGTAATAATTATTTGAAAAGATACTTATTATTATTATTATTAAAATTATAAATTTCTTTAGATAATTAGAGGGTATTTTATTTAATATAAATTTTAATATCTCACAATAAAAATAATTTTAAAAAAATTCAATTTGAATAAAATTTTGGCTTAAAAAGTGAAATGATGGATATTAACTCAATTTTTGAAATTTATTGAAATTACCATATTAAGTATTTTTCAAATCATTCCTAGTTTTCATTCAATTAAACAGCATCAAAGGATCCAAAATTGAACAACCAAAGTTTGCTTTTGATATCAATCAGTTATTAAAAATCTCAAATTGATAATGATTAGAATTTGAAAAATTATATGGAAAATAAATCAAAATTAAATTTCATTAAATCTTTAATATTTGGGAACAAAAAAAAGTATATTTTCGTAAACTAATGTCATGTAATAAATTGAGAATTTAATCACATGATACAAACAGGAATAGTTGAATAATTACTGCGACTTTATAAAAATCAAACAACGAATTTGATATAATCCTATTTTCATTTATTGTATAAAATTAAGCTATTTGAAATAAATATAATTGAATGCAACCTTCACTAAATTTATGTCAACATATGTAAGTTCAATTACTTAGTAAATTGGAAGAATTTAACAAATAAATGTTTAACCAATTCTATAAAGGAAATTAAAAAAATATACTGTCAAGAGGTGTGTTAAATGAAATACTTATAGATAATTAAATCATTGTTTTTGTATTAACTTTTTCGTCAATCTAGAGTTCAACACAATTTATATTCGATTGTTTATAAGAGTTAATAATATTTTTAAGATCAAATACCGCTGTTTTTCTGGTTCATGTTGAGAATTCAGTTAAATTAACGTTCGCTTTTATTTTGCTATTATATTGTTATGCAAATAAAAGCTGATCTTAGTACAGATTCAAGGTATCTATATCTTATATTGATTTATAAAATCTTAATTTATCAAATATACCAAGAAATTAGACTATATATTTTCATTAAATATTTCTATATTTGTTAATTATAATTTATTATTATATTCTATTATTACATGTGCCATTATTAAAGAATGTTAATATATTATTGTTCATATGAATAATAAGAGATATATAATTCGAGGGCTGTAACTGATATTTTCAAAGAAAATGATTTATTACAATATACAATATACAATATAGGATCACATCCACATTGTTAACTCCATTTTAACTCTCATTTAATCTCGCAGATATCCTGGATTTTAAAACTGATATATGAAATCATTAAATAGATTCTTGAAATTAAATTATAAAAAACGATATTTAACAATTCCCAACAAATGAGTATTTATTAAAATTTTATCATGTTAGAGTTCTAAAATTCGCGAAAAAAAAACTCCTAATTAATAGAAATTAGAAAAAAAAATTCTGATAATTTAATTATACCCCCCAAATTCAAATTATAAATTAAATTATTTCATCCAATTTTAATTCAAAAATTATATTACAAGTATAATTATGATATCATCAATAATTCAAAGTTATAAGTGAATGTGAGATAACTCAATCTATTATTTTTTATTACATATGATTTTCTTTTTTAATTTCAGATTTTTAATGATAATTTGATATTAATAAATTAATATTATACTTATTATTAATTATTATAAAATTTGCAATTATTTTATGAATAATTTAATTATTGAATTTAATATTAAAATTTAAGTTAAATGGTGAGGTGAACTGAGATATTTGATTATAATTGTTAGCAATGGAATCCTTTAAATCATTATTTTATTATGAAATAAATAATTTGACCAATATATCAGGTAATCGAGATATACTGATAATTTTAAAATCAATACTTTCATATGTAATATTAAAATATTATAATTACTATTTTATTTAAATTAATAGAATCATAAAGCGAATCATTTAAATTTAATTATTAAATCAAATATTTAAATAATTTCAGTTTAATTAAAAATTTATGTAAAATAAATTTATTGAAATTAATTACTAATAAGATATATCATAACATGAGATCTATTGATATAAAATAAACTATGATTTATTAATAAGCTATAGTTATACATTTTAATAACAATCACTAGCGCAATGAGAGTTTAATATTTTATGATTGGAGGTTATATAAAAGGAAACTGCTTATAACCCAATTGATTCAACTTGGTAGATATATTTATAGCTCAAAATAGTGATAAAATCTAATCAAACATTCAAATTCAATTTTAGTTTGTATAACTCATATCTTAGATAGGGAGATTTGTGCAACGGTTAACCGAATTAAAGCTTTGTAACACCAAGTGACTTCAATGGATATCTCCGACTAATGGTGACATTAGGAGAATTGGTAGTCTTTAGTATATTTAACCCAGATGTAATTAAAACAATAATCATATAACAATTTTAATTAATTTCATTTTAATACTTAACTATAGATATATTAAAACAATTTTAATAAAAGTATTAATAATAAGATTTTTATATTAATATTTTCAGTATTCATTTTGATAAAAGAAAATATATGAATTCAATATTTTTGAAATAAATTACAAACTTATTTATTATATTAAAATATTTTACTTATTAATCAAATATCAACTAAATTGCAAATTTAGTAAAAATCAACTAATTTGACCATTAGAGTAATATAGGAGATATATAAATTATATTAAAACCATTATTGGTGTTGCTTAACTATCTCAGATTTTTTATTAATTTAAATCCGATAAATTATATGATTTTCACCTCTTATTGTATATTTTTCTTTTATTATAAATCAATAAAATTTGTTAATTGTGATTAATAAAAAATATTCTTAATTAGGAATTCCGGCTTAAATAATATTTTTAAAGTTATTATAATAGTTAAAATATCTTGAGTCATCTGTTTAACCATCAGAAGAACCGAAAGTTTCTTAGCATATTTCGGGTGAATATTATGAATCGAACTGACAAATTTTGGCAAATTTTGACTACAAGATTTATAATATGTAGTGTTAAATGATGCAATCTTGAGCTGAATAATATATTTAACCCAGAGGTATTTTAAATCCAGTATGACTGGAATTCGGAATTGATTTTAGAATCATTCTAAAATTCAGTTTATTCTGTTAATTTGGAATATTCTTATGAACTAAATTATGTCAGTTATCAGATATACAGATTGATAGTACATATTCATTTTAATTTGACATTAATAATACTTATCTATTTCTATTTTATATAAATTATAATGTAAATATATCAATTTATTTTACAAATATATACCTAATTATACATTAAATTTTGAATTACATTGATAACATATGAAATTTAATATCAGGCCCAATTGGATTAAAAAGCAACTAGAATGAAATATTATTTTATCAGGTCATGAGGGCTAAAATAAAGTATAATGTAACATTTATTAATTAATGTTTAACTTTGATCTATGATACCACGATATCAGTTTCACTATTTCATAGTTTGAATTTCTATTTCTTAACAATTGATAATATACTATAATAAGTAACTTTCATTTGATCATGATTAATAATCAATATTAGGTTAAATGATATGTTACAAATAAGATTAATATATTTTTTATTAAAAATATCATTAGTCAAATAATATAAAATATTCCAATTAATGCATACATAAAATAATAATAATAATAATAATAATAATATGTGATAATGATATTAACCTTTGCTAAAAAATAAAGTATACGTCATATTCTCCTGAGACTTGAAATCTTTGATATAATCCCGAATTCTAAAATTGTCAAGGGACTATCAATATAAATTGATGAAAAATTTCAATATAAAGATATCATTATAATTTTGAAAGGGGTTGATATTAAAAATTAATTTGAAATTCAAATTATATCCCCTTTGTATGTTAATTTTTATAAAATGTCATTATTTTAGAATATCAAAGTTCAATTTAATTAGTTTATGGTTTAATGATGTTTTGGATAAAATGCTAATCATAATGAGTTTTGAAAATTAAATCTCTTAAGTTGATACAAGCAAATCTGATAAAACATTTAATCTAAATATAACCTTATTAGATTAGACTGTTATTAGATCAGTGAACAAATCTGAATTATTGATTACTCTGGATTAAACCTATATTACAAAACTTGGCACGAAGATATCAAGTATTGAATATTTGAACTAGACTATCTCGTTAAACCAAAAATATATTTATTAATTAGGTTAACCTTGCAAAATTAATTTAATATTAACTCATATGAATTCCCCCCGCAAACTTGTACGATTATTTAAATCATTAACTTCAAATAATTATTATTAGCTAATAATTAATTAAAAATAAAGGTCGAATCCAATCACCAAAAAAAATCAAAATTTATTGATTATAATTATCTTATTAAACTGAAAAATAAGTATTTAACTATTGAATTTTCTCAATTCAACTAAATTCTTCTCCTCATCCATATGATTGGATCATTATGAATTTTTGGCAAATCAATATAAGCCAAGTCCCTGGAAATCCCCGTGAGAGATCAATCTTTCTTTAATTTGATTGGACTAAGTTTATAAAAATATAGCCAATTTTAATATCAAATTATTGTTATTTAGTAATGGCTAAAATTAGATCATTACCAAATTTAGTAATAGGAATTTATTTTGAGTTCTTAGATTATAGTATTAATATTATTAATTTAAAATTTTAAAAAATTTAATTACCTAAAATAAAAATAATTATATGTTATTTAAAAAAGAAAAACTAGAAAAAAATTAATAGAGAATAAATTTTATTAATTATTTAATATTAACTTTTTAAATTTTTTAAAGATTAACAATTTTATCATAGATATATATATAATTAACTTAAAATAGATTTATATCTAGAAATTAAAAATAACAAAAAACACCGCCAAAAATAAAATAATATGAGAAAAACACATTAAAAAGTTAATATTACAGGGTAATAGACTATTAACATAAATATAATATTTCTTATTTCTTATTTCTTATTCAAATTTGATCAAACTTGTAATTTTAATATTAATATGTTTTTTTAAGAAAAAAAAATTGAATTTTTGTTGAAGGAGTAGGGCGTATTAAATAGATCATCAAATTTATAAATCGTTTTAAAATAATTCCACAGTTTTATAAAACAATAATAAGGACATAATTTATAATTATAATATTAAAATTAAAAATATAAATGTTTGATAAAATTAAACTATTCAATTATTTATATAAATCTATCTTTTAATTGAAAAAAACTAATCTTTGAGGATAAAATAGTTTAGATTGATCATTAGAGTGAAATGAAAATATAAATCAAATTTACAAAGTAATGATAACTTTAATTTGTTAATTGAAAAATCTTAAGTTGGGCAAATTACCTGTAATTATTTCATGTTGGAATATAATGGTATTATTGAGGGAGTTGAATGGATGGGTGTTCACATTAGACTTTGCTGAATGGAGTTGGTGGTACACCACAAAGTGAATTGCTTGTGGTGTTGCGGATTTCATGCATTTTAATTATCGGTTAAATTGGGTTTGGAGACGATTGGTAAAGAGTGGATCTTTGCTGATCATCAATAACTAATATAGCGGTGATAAGCTCCTACTTTGTCTAAAGCTGTCAAGTGTTGCGCTATGATGGCAACGCTGCTGAGGCGGAAGATCGCGGGGAAGAGTGTGATCAATTTTGTTAAAATGAACCAACACAAAAAGGTGATACATAGGTATCGGATGAAAGTTGAAAGAAGAAAAATGTGTAGAGGCTTAAATGAAATTAATTTTTTATTTTAATAATTTTAGCCAACTTTATCGACTCACATGGTATGTTTAATTTCAGCATTAGTAAGTGTATTAATATGTGAGGTCGTTAGTAAATATTTTCTATAGGACGTTCAACATCCTAAACTTATTGCTTGGTTAACATACTGATAGAGGGCAAAGAGGTTGATTCATCTATACTTTTCTTCTTGGTTACTGGACCAATTGACGGAAGTCTAAGGAGTGGGAATTCGATGTCCATTTGGTGTGAACTCGGCGTGGAATGTGTAGGAGGTGTGCTCGGTGAAGTTTTTTGTGTTGGGCTTTGTTCTAGGGAATTTTTTCCTGCAGTCTCTTGTGACGTTGATTTAGACTGAGATTCAAGTTTTTTCTGCTTTTCCTCCTCTTCTTGTTGTGCCAACTTTTGTTTCTTAAGTTTGGCGTAATGAAGACCACACGCGTTACAAAGACTTCGAGTGCCATCTGGTCCTCTTCTCCATTCTGGAGTATGTTTTGTACCGCAACTCTGGCAGCTCTTGGTGCCAACGTTCAAAGTACGCTTCTTGCGGCGACCGTATCCCTCAACTACGAAGGGCTGAGCAAGTGGGAGTGGGTCGTGTTCAAGGTAGGGGAGAGGGGCGTTAGGAGGTCTCATTTTCATAAGATTACTGAGAAGAACGGATGTGCGGGTAATAATTGTATCAAGATGATGGAGGGGGTCAGGATAATGCTCTGAAGGTCCCATTGCCATCTGTTGGATTTCGTTCAGTTGAGAGTGGATATAATGTTTCCAAGAAGGAGGCTGAGGTGGTGATTGTGGTTGATAGGAAGGATTGTGTGTACTATGATTGTGAGAGCTGTGAGGGCGTGAGTATGACTGTGAATAAGACTGAGGGTGAGAATATGGTGAAAGTGGCGGGGAAGAATGGGGATGGGGGGGGGGAGAAGAGCTGGAAAAAGGAAGAGAAGGGGGTGGGTGGTCTCTAGAAGGTGGAGGAGAGTATCTTGTATGCTCATGTTTGACGTGACTGGGTTGAGAAGGAAGGTATGGGTGGGGGCGACTTCTATACGAAGGCATAGAGCCTGAAGTACTGCATAAGCTTTTAATATCCATGATAAAGAACAATCAATTAGCAAAAGTCAAGCACTCTGAGCACTGAATTCAGAGTAGTAGTCAAATAAATTGTTAAAGTGGAAATTAGTCGCCTTTATATCTCTTTCCTTAAATTCACTTTTACTAATTTTGAATTTAATTCTCCTTCAATATGAAGTACATTTCTCCCCCTCATCCCATTCCCCTTTTCATAAACTACCATATTTGTTTTGACTCTTTAATTGGATCATTGACTCTTGTCCCATTTTGATTCAATTCTTTTGGCCTTGTTTGATTGGTCAAAATCCAATTGAATGGATCCTAAATAGGCAGATGGATACCAATTATAGTTTGTATAAAGTTTATCGATATCTTAATCGAAGATATTTTATTAGATCCAAAGAATTACTCAATTGGTAAAATGATCACGTGGCTCTAGATTAGTGTGGTGTGTGCAAATAATGGACGGGTGGATCTTCATTTTCTAACTATGGGGCAATTAATTTTTTCCGATCACATTCGAGAATTGAAAAAATTTGATTCGAGTCCTCAAATAACTCGAATCTCACCCTCTATTCATTGATCCAGAGCATTTTACTTGAGTTCTTCTCAATCCCTAAACTTATCTTTTATCTCCATTATTGTATAGGTTCCCATTACACAAAGATCACACTGAAAAATACTGCAAACATCTTGCAGATTTATCAATTCTCTAACTATAATCACATGTATGATCGAAACATTACAAATTCAAAAGTTTTTGAAGTATAATCTATTCGAATTTATTCACATCTATAGTTAAAAATTTAAGTGAGTCTAATAATAATCAAATTGACTACTAATGATTAACTAGTATATTTCGTTACAGAAGGACTATCACTTGAATTACTATAGAATTTTGCTCAGAATACCTATTTAAATCTTCTCAAACGTGAAAATATCCCTAATAGACAATATGAACTATACAACTAATAATCCTCCTTATACCCTTTTCAAGCGATGATCTGCAAGTGATCTCAAGCTGATCAAAGGCGATTTTTATTCCACTGCAAACCCTTCATCCATTTCACATCTGCTCTCTCTCTCACTGAAATAATGTAATCAAGGATATTCAACCCAATAAGGAATTTTATCAACAAATCGACTTGAGATCAATATGCGGTATATGGAGAAAATATTTAATTAGTTATAGTAAGAAATCAATGTTTAAAAAATTTTATTATTATCTTGGCAATTTAATCATATTTATTATTTTTTATTATTTAAATTATTTTTACAGTTTTATATATTTTAATATATAACTATTATAGATATCTTTCAAAAAATTATTTTAATTCAAGTACTGATTTAACTAAAAATTAATTTTTAATACAAACACTTTTTTCTGTATAATATTTTATGAAAATTTTTCATTTAATAAAATATATTATAATCCAATCCAACCAATCAAAATAATCTCATATACTATATTAAAATACTTATATAATAATAAATTAAATTATGGGTGAATATAGAATTTAAATTGACTAAAATAGGATAATTGTACTCCACTTTTGAAATCATATATTGTTATCTTTGATAAAATGAATAATCCAAAATTTTGTCTTGCCTTAGTCTAATATTTTTAAAGGTTTATTTTTGAATAATCTTGATGAATTTTACTCAGATTTATATATATACAAACTCTATTTATCTTTTATATTTGATTTTTTTATTAATATTTCAAATCAGAAATGATTTCATAAAAATGTAATACAAATTTGAACATATTAATATAACAATTATTAAAATAAATAACGGTATTTATAGCACTTTACATGAATATTAACCATTTATAATCATTAACTGACAATCTTAAATATTTAAAAATAATGATATAATAAAATACAAATTCAATGATCCTATTAATTGCTACATTATTTAATTTACATTTTCAATTTTTATCCATATTTAAAAGTTTAAGAAATGGAATAATTTTTCAAAGTAGCAGATTTAAATAATCTATTGATTGTTCTCTATATTTCTTATTGTAATTCAAAATAATTCAAAAAATTTGATTAAATATTTAAACTCTAAATTATAATATCGAATCGAAAAAATTTTTTATTAAATGATTCGAATCATACATATTATAATATTTTAAGTTAATATGAACTTAATCAAAAGACACAATAAACAAAGTTCAAGAAAATTGTATAAAACCCAATAACAAGCACTCAATAGCTTTATAGAGGGGGAAAATCCACAGCCAAATGAACAAAATCCAGCATTTGGCCTAGAATCGTAATTTCTAAATTGATCACTATTAAGGGAATGTTGAAAAGGTACGAGCTTTAATTACTCCAATTATATTAGAGATTGATTAATTTCAAATAATAATCCATTGTTAATATAAGTAAAGATGAAATAAATTCTCCTTTTTATTTCAGATTAATTTTGAGACTGATTGATAATTTGACAATTATAATGATTTTAAATTACAGCGGACCGAGTGACTGTTTAAATTTTTAATATTAAATTTCATTAAATATATAAAAATTAAATTCAACTAATAATATTCAGGTCATAATTAAAATATTATAGTAATTATATGAAATTTGTGGCCCTTTCAATTCTATTAAAAGCTGAAGTCATCAACTACACAATTCCAGTTTTTGCATTTTTTAAATATGCAAAATGAAGAATCAAATGTATATAATGACCAAAAATTCGGATATATTTTTTAATTTATTAAAATTTTTCATACAAAATTTCAGAAAATCCACTATTTCTTCAAATACTCAAAAAATATCCGATATCCATTATTCTGTGACATTCTCAGTTGAACTGATAACTTGAACCAATTCAAATCAAATTGGAAAAATAAACCGAACTTGTACCAATTTATCAATTATTAAATATAGGATTTAACTTGATAGGATGAACTTTAATCAGGGGAATTTTCAATTTGGTTTTTTTAAATTGTTGTTAGGTGAAGGGATCTCTTAACTATTTTTTATTACAATTGACCATAATATATTAAATTCGATTTTGCTTTATTTTGTAATTCTCGCTCTTTTCTCTGAAACTTATTCCAATCTAAAATATTTATTAAACTCTTGATTTTACTAATTTTGGAAGCGTTCCAAATTTGGAAATTACTCAATTGGGCAAGAGATGGGAGATTTTGAATAGAGTGATGTTTCTCAAATATTAAGGAGATTTTACATTTTGAGTTGGTTTAGTCACTCTATTAATCCAATTTTGGATATTGATTATTTATTTCAATTTTCTAAAAATCAATAATTTCATAGTTGACAGTTGATTATCAGTTTTTATGTAATAATTAGTTAATAATTATTAATAATTTACTATAAAGAACAAAATTTGTTTGATGTTTGTCAATATTTACTACTCCTGAAAACCTCATTCAAATTAAAATTTATTAATTTTAATTTGGATTCGTCAATTGTTTAAAATTTGAAACTCCGAAAACAGATATAAATGTTATTATTTGATCTAGACTATTTGAAATATTGTTAATATATAATGTAATGTAAGAGTTCATAGTTTGACAGAGTTAATTTTAGAATTGTGTGAAAAATGTTATAATCAAGACTGTTGAAATTATTTTGAACTTAGCATATTAATATTTTTTGATAGTGTACATTATTTCGAAATAACTGGAATTATTACATAATAAAATCAGTATAATAAATAATACCAAATTCATTTCATTTTATTTAAATGTTAAACAACTTGACTAATTTAATTAGTTGACTAAGTAAACTATCTAAAATATCTCAAATTATCTTATTTTATTCATCATATTTTGTTTGATTATATTAATTTGTAGATCAATATAAAAATTTATCAAACGATTACATTTTGGTAAAATGAGTTATTTTGAGAACATCGCGATCAATAGATTGTGGTCTTATAGAATTTACAACGTATTAAAATGTTTCTAAGTATTTTATAATTAAGAGAATTAGGTTTGAGTATTAAAACTGTAGCAAAATGGTTTAATAATATACTTGAATGTGGTCATGTAGAATAAAAATGAAATACGGTAGAAGTTTTATATTACCTACAAAACGATTAGCCGAATTAACTTCACTGTTAATTATTATAATAATTTGTATATATCATTAAATATATATTTAAGACTTTAGTCCGATTCATTTTAGAAATAAATGCTGATTGTCAACAAGTTGGCAATAACTCAAAAGTTAGAATCATTTCTAGTAAATTGAATTTATATATATATATATTGCAAAGATTCAAATTTCTATTCAAACAGCTTTATTTCAACTTAAAACGTATTTAATATATATATATATGGGCATAGGCTATTCTAATATATCTAGTTTATTTTAAAATTATGGTTTATATCTTTATAAATAGAATCTAATGTGTATGAGTAAATTGGTAATTTTTTTATAAATCGAAAGAATATAAAAATATAACATTTAAAGTGTATAATGAAATATAAAAGGTAAAAATATTATTTATTGAATATTCATTTTATATAACTTTAGTATTATTCAAAAACTAATTATTCTAGAATGAATATAATAAATTTTTTCAATTTTATAAAATTATATTTTAAAGTTTGAATTTATTATAATTTATATATCGGTCTACTTTTAAATATTTGGGTATATTTCTGTATAATAATAGAAAAGAGTGAAATTGTTAAAATGATAATTTGAATTAATTACAAATTTATTATATTATTAAATGTATTTTAATATACTTAAATTGATTAAAAACTGGTAGAATAATATAATATTCCATATTATCAGTTAAATTCAAAATTAATAATTATTCAAGTATATTTATGACACTTATAATCATCTTCCAAGAATATTGATTTTTAAATTATTTGACAATATCAAAAATATTCTTCAGTATAATAAAAATATGTAGTATTTAAGTAAATATGTAACTATTTTCAATATAAATTAATGTAGAATTAATTATTTATCCAATTTTACAAATAATTTATAAACTTTTATATATTTCAACAATATTTATAATTAAGAACTGGTAAGTTTATTAGCGCTTTTATAGATGTTGTTGGAGTGATTAATAATTGAAAAGCTGTGTATTTTTATAGATTTATGTAATTTTTCTAAATAATAAATGATAATATTATGCTTTGTATTATAACCTGTATATATAGTGATTGGAAAAGTATTGAATGTATAATATAGTAAATTCACTTATGAAGTTTACTATTTGTCTTAGTATCTAACTTAATATCATAGTAAAATATCTAATTTTCCTTTCCCCTTTTTCATCATTTTTGGGTTTAAATAGTTTATTTAAAAATGACATATAGTTGGTTAAATTATAAAAAAAGAGAACAAAGGGTATCATAGGATTATAGGCCAACAAAGCCAGCCTATAATAAGAATAATATGGATTTTACAATAAAATCAGGACAAAGGGGTATCTTCAAAAAACAACAATGATGCAAATAAAATGATATTTCAATTCACAATAGCTGATCTTTGGATATCTTTGCTCAGCTACTTAAAATTAATCGAAATTTGATAACAGTTAATAAAAAATTGGACAGGATTATAAGGAGTGTAATAAAAAATGATTTAAAGGGATTCAATAATAACTAGAGAAATATTGGAAAGAAATTCAAAACGGCTGTGAATATAGCAAATACATGTAAACTCAGTATGTAAAGACTTGTATAGCATAATAACCTGAGCTATATATTTAACTACTTGTAGGTATATTTTAACAATATATTATTCAAAAGGACTCTGGTGATAATGATGATAATTTAAGTGAACTTTCGTTAAATTCCGTATGAAAAAACTAAATTTTTGAGATAAAACTAACAAATTTTTAATGAAATTTTATAAATAATACAAAATTATATTTACGTTTAATTTTTTTTATGAAAATTATAAATATTATTAACATCATTATACATTACAGAAAATAATAAGATTATTTGGTTTTATTTAATATTGATAATAATACCTTTTTCACGTTCATGCCATCAATAATATTTAAATTTGGTCATAGTAATATAAATTACTGAAAAAGACGAATTAAAATAAAAGTGATTGTTTTATATCAGAAAATTAAGAATTGTTTACTTTTAATTTTTAATTACTTATAAAATATAGAACTAGAAAATTAATTTAATGAGATAACCAATGATACAATTATAAAAAGAATAATAATATGGTAAAGTAATTAATTTTATCAACATTAAATGCTTATAATTCCTCGCTTATTTACCATATGTTAAAATTAATATATATATATATATATATCAAGGTGCCTTAAAACACGAAATTTAACACTATCCAATAGCGAATATAACTCAATCTTGTGATCAGTATGAAAAAAAGTTCATAATCATATACTTTAATATATATTTGTATTATTTAAAATATCGTTTATGATTTAAGTGTATTAATAATTATTTATGAATAAAATCATTATATATAAAGTTTATAATTTTATATCTATTTCTATCGGTAATTAAATACAATATCAAAATTGTAAATTAATAAGAAGAATATTTATTATTTCAAAGTTGATAAATATATTTAGGAGGTTTTAATAGTTTGAAACATAATTAAAATGAAAAATATATAAGATAATAAAGATTAGCATCAAAATATATAATTGTATATTGATTTATTATGATCAATTATTTTTTTAATCAATTAAAGATTTTTAGAAATAGCGATTTTATGAGAAAGAATAAAATATGATATTAAATTATAATAACCGAAAAGTTAATATGGAATTATTTAAAATATTATCTTGAATAGTTGCTAGTAATTTCCAATTTAAAAAATATATGCAATATATTTAGGATAATAGATATCTCTATTCCATTTGTGAATTAATTAAATGTACAGTGAAAAAATTTATAAAATTTATCAGTATTTTTAATTACAGGAGGTTTATTAAGGGTACCATGATCTTTACAAATGACTCACTTGAGTGATTATAGTAGTAAAAACTATTAAACTTAATAATAAGTAATAATCATAAATTAGATTTTTTATAAATTAGGTGATAATACTAATATTTTAAATTGATTTTTACCTATATTAAATTTGTTCAGTGAAATAGCAATATCAAAAAAATATATAATTTTTGATAATGAATAATAAAATTAAAATTTCAGTTGTATTGATTTTGTACTTTAGTTTATATTTTATCACTTTATTATTCAATGATTATATATTCAATATTGAATAGATGATTATTATAGTTATTAAAATTAATAAGTTTAAGGATATAACTTTAAATTTTTTCCATGCACAATATATCTTTATATTAAATTCTTAATAATATTTCTTGTGCTTTTTTAATGAGAATTATAATATTAATTTCGGTGTTTGAAGGTACTCCTGACTTAACTCCATTTAGTTCGTATTAGTGGGTAGAAATTTAAATATTATTTTTTAAGAAATTAAAATATTAACCTTATAGTCTCAGATAATTTATGTTCTATCATTAATGATACAATATATAATTAGTTAAAATCTTTTAATAAAATTATTAGTATATTAATTCATTAATGATAGTTATACTTGATAATATCTATCATATTTGACAAAATTTTACTGTTATTTAAATGCCCATATATTTACGGAGTATTTCTGACTATTAACCAATACAATTCCGTCTCTATTTTATCACTGTTAATTATAACTAGTATGCATAAATATTTTCTCAATTGATGCAATCTAATATTAACAATTCATTTATTTAATTAGATTTAATGACAAATACCAATGCTTAATATTGATTTTTGCTAAAGTTGATTTACTTTGTCAACTTTATCCTCTTTTAATATAACTACAAGTAAAATTAATTCAAATATCCTGTTCAATTTTATTATTATTGATTAATTCATTCTATTGACATTGCCTGACAAACTAGTTACACAGCTCAACTAGTTCAACCAATTGGTTTAAAAATATCTATGAATCAATATACTGGAACCGAAATAATCAGAATAAAATAAATATATTTATATATTTAATATATTATTAATCCCAAAAAACTTTAGTAAAAATAATGGAAATATAACGCTATTTGAATTAATTAAATAGATATATAGAATGTGATTAGTCCTATCGAATCAACTCGAATCGATTTAATTTGAATAGTTGTCATTCTCATTGCTAGTTCAATAGATTCGATTATATTGAATTATCAGGTCAATAGATTTATAAATTATTGACCTAAATATTAAAATAATATAATGTATCAGATCAATAAAAAAAATCAAAACTATGATATTATTATGAATTCTTCCAATTTAGATGCAATCATTTAGATTAATTTTGCATAATTTGGAATATGAATTAAACCAAAAATTAGAATTTAGTCAATAATCTCTTATAGTATATATACAGATCATTCATGCCTTGAAACTATCTATAAATCAAAACTTTTTAGATAAATTATGGTTCAAATAAAAATATCCACTGAATATGCAATGCTATTTGAAAATATCTAGTGAACTTAAAATTTTATCATATTCTTGTAAGTGTAAAATTAACCATTGTTGTCAAATTAATTAATTAATTAATTAATATTAGGATATTTTTAAATGAAAATACTATTATTTTAATATTGAATCTTAAAAATAATAAATACCATAAAGAATTAGGAGATATCAACATTTGAATAACTTGAATCTCCTCATATTACAATATACTATCAAACTCTAATTAGTCTTATTAACAATATTTCAACTATATTCTGTTAATAAAAAATGTTTAAATTTTTCTATAATATTAAAAATTTCTTCTGACGATATAGCAACCTCAATATTGTAATACCCAGTAAATGATAATAATAATAAAATATAATATCTATTTGTTATATCATTCCAATAATGTGATAGGAAATAGAATCTGCAAAAAGTCAATTCTAAAGGAATTACAAATATTTCTCAGCTAATAATTATTCATACCAAATTATCAAATTTAAAAGAATAACTCCACAATTTTAAAATATCTAATTGTATTAACTTTGATTCATATATTTTAATTCGCTGCAATATTTGACTCTATTAATAAGATAAAGCCATTATAATTTGGCTCACCACTTTTTGAACCCGATATTTTTCACTTTATTAGTAATATGAGTGAATCTATAAGCCCCGATAATTTTTCACTGACCAAAATTTTGAAATATTAATTTTAATAATTAAATGATTAATTTGGAAATTCATAAATGAATAATCCAATTAAATCACAAATTTCATCATTTCATATTGTGTAGATTTGTAGCTCTCATTCCATCGAAAAAAATTTAGAGGTTAGTGAATTGACACATATAGCTTTTGTAGCAGACGATTTTAATAAATTTTATTTTAAATTTTAAATAATTAATAATTAAGGTTAAAAAAAATTATAAATTTATTTAGATCGAAAACATTTCAAACTATTATCTTTTCTTAATGGTTATATGAGTAAAAGATTTATAATTAAGATTTAAGAGTTTTTATCCATGAGATAGTTTAATAGATATAAAATTTATTACAATTTGAAATATTTTCTATTTATAATCATTATATTTATAGCTTTCTAATTAAAATTAAATTATGAAATATTCTTAATGTTTGATAAGAAATAAACTAATATGATTAATTTATAAATACTGTGAAATAGCATTGCCAATCATACTGTCTATCAAAATTTTTTGAATAAAAAACAATAATGTAAGAATAATAAATTTTTCATGCTTCGGATAATTGGCTATTGTTTATAATCATCATTTAGAAGTCATACCAAATGGAGACTATAGAAATTTAATACTCAGAGAGTAATCAATAAGTCAAAAATCGAATATATATTTCCAGGCAACCTAAGAAAGCAAACATTCCGATATTTCTTAACTCGGTCATTGAAATATTGTGAATGTTATTGCAATCCCATAATTCGAAAAGTATTGTAAATCGATATCGTTTTTTGGCGATTATAATAGTATTTGATTATATTAATTATTGTATTATCTTAATTTATAAATTAAAATGTTATTGCAGAGGATCTGATATTAATCGATATAATAGATTAATCTAATCAACAATGATATAGTTTTCGAACTCTCCTAATGAGGGTCAATTTATCTTCAATATATTGTATCATCTCATTTCAATTATCATGGAATTATAATAAGGAGTATTGTAATAATGTAGTGTGGACTACGAGAGGACTTCACTTACAAAGTTGATAAAGAGGTTAAGATTACTCTATTATAAAGATGTAGTATGGAAAATAGTTAGTTCAATTGAGTAACGAAGTTTTCATTTTCAAGAACCGGGTGAGGGAGAATACAAGAAATTCCGGATTTTAAATGTGAATCGGATTCAATGCTCAATGGTTTCAATTAGTATGCGAATTATATTAATTAATTATATTTTCTATACTTTTCATCATGATATTCATTATATTTTAATCTATCTGTTTTCAAATCAAACATTACAGTCTTTGTTGGAATATTGAAGTGATTCGAATCTTGAATTGGATTACAATATATGCATGATTGGTGGTCAAACTTCAATATATATATATATATATATATATCAATACAATTTCATATTTTACATTTTGTTATGAGCTTATATTTGATCAAACAAGTAGATTTAAATTTACCCTCGGCAAACATAATAGTTTCGGTTGATATATTTTATATCTTTAAAACTGAATTGTTTCAAAAATAATATATATCTACAAAATATTTGACATTGAAAGTCTTAATATTTATTTCCAATAATTTTATATTAACCTTGTCAAAATATAAAATGGATTCAAAAAACTAATTCGGTATAATTAATTTTGCACTTGTCTGATAGCAAGATTCGAAAGATGGAAATAAATTCTTAAAATTACAGTTCAAAATAATGTTATTCAAGAGATTATTTGTTTGTATCAATATCATTAATAAAATGATGATTTAGTTTCAAATTTTATAGTATATTTTTTATTATCAATAAACAATATAAATGTTTTGAAAATATAAATTTATTATTAAAACAATGACTAATAATGATAATTAAACAATTAATTAACTAAATATATATTCCTAGTAACTCATATTGTTAATAAAATGATAAATATACAAATCCATTCAAGTAATAGATGAATATTTTAGTTTAATTCACTAGCATTATATTATAATATTCTTAATAATTAACTTCGATTCATAACACAAAAATCTATAAAAGTTTGATTATATTATAATAAACTTTATTTATAAATTTTAAATTCATTGAACAATTTAATATATATAAACGAACAGAGTTATGTAATAATTTACCTTAGAAATGAATAATAATCTATAAAAAGAGTTCTACTTGGCTGAATATATTTGATTTTTATATACTTCAGTTTTATCAAGGAATTCTTTAATAAATCACATTTTCAACATTTAATTCCTTTTAGTAAGGAAAAATAGATATTTTACATTTTATTATAAATAATTTATTAAAATTAAAGAATATTTTATATCAAATAATTCATATATCATTAAGTTTTCCATTTATTCTATAATTTTTATATTTAGTCTATTAATAAATAATACAAAAATGATTTGAATCAAAATTCTTAGTATAGATTATAATGAAAAATATTTTATTATATGGATATTATTTTATTATTTTAACAATAATAATATTCTGAATAATATTAAACTTTAATAATAAATTATACCTACCAAAACAAAGGTTAAGTTTATTAAAACTATTAATGACAAAATTATGAATATATTATAAATATATTTGAAATTAGAATAATAGTATGAAATATTTCTTTTTATAAAATAACTAATTAATATAAATAAAATATTTTTTTTAAATATAACTTAGGTGATGAATTAAAAATTATTGTAAATTTATTTTTATTTCTGATTAATTATAGTTTAAATTTTGTCATTAATTTAAAAAATTTAATTTAATTAGAATATTTAATAATAAAGTATATCTTTCAAAAAATATATATTAATATATAAAAATAATAGATAAAATCAAAATCATTTAAAAGTTTATAATAGGGAATATTTAATAAAAAGATTTAATATAAATTTTTTAAAACTAAAATCAAATTATATTAATAATTATATTAAATAATAACAATATATTATAAAATTAAAA
>JNEM01011795.1:0-14652 GCA_000697335.1 Conidiobolus incongruus B7586 | reverse complement strand
TTCTTTATTAAAAAAAAGCTTTAATTTAATTTTTTTAAAATGCAATAATTATAAATTTAATATTAATATAACCTATAATTATAAAAATTAAATAAAAATATTTATTTATTATTAATAATAAATTAACTTAAGTATAAAAAAACTATATTATTTATTATTATCTATAAAAATATATTTTTTTATTTAAAGTATTTATTTAATTTATTAAATATTTTTTTTTAAAATACTAAAGCTATAATATAATTTTAGTTTCTTAAGCTCAAAATATATAAATTTATTTCAAGATAATATAATAACTATATATTAAAAATTATGTGTATTTTTTCTATCATAATATAACTAAGTATAAAATATAAGTTAAGCTTTAAGTATAAAATAATTACCATTTAAGTAATTAATATAATTATTAAAAAAAGTTGTTTTGAATAAGATTCCCTTATATTATAATAATTTTCTAATTAAATTATTTAATTATCTATTTTTTTTTAATAAAATATATTATTTTTTTAATATATAAAATAATAATTCTTTTTCTTATTTTAAAATTTTCTATTATATCTTTTAAATATGCTTTTTTATAACCTATTTGGTAAAATATAACTATTAACTAAGTTTCTAAAGATATTTATTTTTTTAATAAAAAGAAATAAAATTTATTCAAAATTATAAAATATCAGCAAATAAGAAAAACTTAACTTTTAACATTTTTATCTATTTTTTGAAATTATTTTCTTTAAAACAAAGTTTATAAATAAATTATTATAATAAGTATAGTATATATAATAAGTGTAGAGATATATATCTTAAGGTTTTCAATTCATATAATAATTTGAAAATTGCTGGATTATTTAAGTTCTTATCAAAGTTTACTATAATAAGGATAATGAAGAACTCTATCATTTTGTTTATATTAAGCATAGCAAAAAACTAGTGAGGTAATTTTGATGAATATTATATATTTTTTTGGTTTAAAAAAAAGAAAAAGACTTTAGAGTTAATTATTGAAAAAAGTCACTGAATTTTTTTTAAGTCATATTTAAATATATTTTTAATATTTTTCAAAAAAATCAGAAAAATCAAAAATCAAGGCAAATTTAAGTAAGCCTAGTATTCAAAATATAATTGTTAAAAAATTTAAATTAATATATTTGGCAAACCTATTTTTATTTACCTTCACATATATCACATAGCTAAGTTTTATATAAAACTGATAATTTAGCCAACTATATTATATTTTAAAAAAATTATAATTTAATTTAAATTCAAATTTTTTATTTATTATAATGATTTTTATAAATTTCAATTGAAAATTAATTATAGAAATATATATATATATATTAAAAATCATTTGTTATACAATTTAATTAATTCAATTTATCAACATTTATTCAGGATTTAAAATTATATTAAAATAATATTAAAGTTTCAAATTCTAATTATACAAATATAAAATAATTAAAGGTAAGTTACTCACTAAATGTTGCTATAAATTGTCAGTTTTTTTTAAAATAATTAATTTAAAAACGGTTCAATTTTAAAACTACAAACTAATAAATTAAAATATATGTAATTTGAATATATATCAAAATGATCACTCGCTTTAATAAAATAGCTAATAATAAAAAAAATTAATTAATATGAAAAAGAGAAAGACAGAGTTATATTCAGTTTTATTGGTGATTAATATAGCAGTTATAACGATTATAAGGATGAAGTCGTAGATTTAAGATTTAGCCAAGTATGATAAGTAAAAATCAATACAACAACACTAACACCCAAAGAGTTGACAATGTAGGTGAGCTGATCATCGGTAATAACATTAAAATCCATTATTGATATATATATATATATTGTGTTTAGATTAAATAAAACTTAGACTATGAGCTAATATATAATTAACAAATTAATGAAATATGCTAATTATTTAATTTGACAAAGTTAATTTAGTTGAATAGGTTTGATGTCATATAGAGAGGACTATTGACTGTCCTTAATATTATTTTTGAATAATTATGGGTTAATTTGAATTGTAGTTATATTAGGATTTAATCCAATTGAATTGACCTATCAAATCAATATGTGGACCAATCAGATACTGCTATTATATTCAAATTTGATTTCCGAAATTTTACCTTGAATTTCTATTTACAAATTAACGATCAGAATTAAAATTGTGTAAAATATAGCAAATAGAATTGGATTAACTTATTCATATTGTTATCTATTTTAATTATCTATATTTTTGAATATATATATTACATTTAAAATTTAAGTTTATAGTCTGTCTGATAAAATTACCAATTTTTTTATTAATAAATTTTAATTCGGATTATTTATTTTAAACTTACAAAAGAATAGTTATTATAATTTGGAAATTAATTTTTAATAATTTTATATTTTATATTCTAATAAAATTATTTATAAAATCCAATAATGTTTTATTATTTAAAGAATGTTGTAATTATTGATTGAATCAAATTTAAAACAAACTTGAACCAATTATAATAAATTTAAATTTAACACTATGATTCAAATTCGACCCATATTCAATTGAAATTAATCAAAATTTTAATATTAATGAAATTCAGTTACATTTATTAAATGTAAAAAAATATATAAATAATTAATAACTACAAAAAATGAATTCCATGGTTGATTTAGATTTAGATTTGGAATTAAATAAAGTAAACTGGTTTAAAAAGATAAAGTCTAAAATTTTAAGTTGTAAAAATAAGGTAGATTCATATTTATATCAAATGATACTTTGTGATTGATGAATGGTTAGCTAAAGTCGAAAGAAATTCAAGTTAGGATAGATACTTTAAAAGAACTTATTCAATTTTTAATATTAATAACTGAAGACAAAAGTCGGAGTGCTTTACAAAGTTTTGAAATAAGTCAATATAATAACGATTTTAATCTCATTCACTTAAGTATCCAACTTCTCGAAAATAATGGCTTCTATTCTCAAGATGACCAAGAAGAATTATGGATAACGCAAACTATATATATTTTGGAATTAATTCAGGGTCTCTGTTTAATTACCCCTAAACAAACACTCATAAGTTTCAAAACTTGCAATTCAAATTTTCTACAATTAATCTTTACATATTTCAAAATCAACTTATCAAATTTGAAAATATGCTGTTTGGAAACTTTCCAATGTATTCTAATTTTAAATTTTAATTTCGTTAGAGTAATTTTTTTATATTATTATGATTTTGAACTAGTGTTAATATATCTATATTGGTGTAGGACTTTGAAAAGATTGGGGGTATTGAAGAAATTATTGATCTATTAAAATTACAATCCACTTTCAGGGAAGTGAGGTAATCATTCAAATTATTATATATTCATTCAATTATTAATAACACCCTTATCAAATATAGATTGAAATGTGTTGAGTTTCTCTATCAATATATACTACCAGAAACTAATTTATGTCGAAAATTGAAAATATCATCTAATAATGGCAATAATAACGATACTGACGAAACTATGAAATCGAGTGAAGAAAAGATGAGTTATATAGCTTCGGAATTGGGGATGGATTTCGTTAAAAATTTATTAATTCCATTAAATAATAGTCAT
The DNA here is from genome assembly GCA_000697335.1 of Conidiobolus incongruus B7586. Lineage (NCBI taxonomy): Eukaryota > Fungi > Entomophthoromycota > Entomophthoromycetes > Entomophthorales > Conidiobolaceae > Conidiobolus > Conidiobolus incongruus. The sequence continues at coordinate 11,061 of JNEM01011795.1, read as the reverse complement.
TAAATTAACACTAATTATATTTATTAATAAAATGTATTTTGGTTAATATTATTATTAACTATACAAAAATTTTATTAAAATATATAGGATGCTAATATTAAGTATTTATTTTGATACTAATTTCATCCTAGTCAAAAACTTTCCTATTTTAGTCTGAGATAGCAATTTGGGTTTGAGCTCATTTTCCCAAAGTTGTAAAATATAAGTTCTAACTTTATGTTCCATTTCCTTGGGTTTCAATACGAATTGAACGTACACTTTGCCAGGTTGGCAGTAAATACCGTAGGGAGATAAATGGTCATAAACGTAATGACCCAAATTCGTCATAAAATTATAGTAGATTCCTAATACTATTACAATAGCTACCGTGACTCCTATTATGATACTTAATAATATTATATCGATGATACTGATTAATTCGTATTGAATTTTTAACATTTTAATTTGTTTAAATTTGAATTTGAAAGTATTTTAAGAAGAAAGTGTTTGAATAAAAATCAGATTTAGAATATTTATTTAAGTTTAAATTATGACATCATTAGTGATTGGTTAATTTATTTATATTGCTTTAATTATCAAAATAAATTAAACAATTTTTCCATTACAAATTGATTTAATATTTGAAATCAAATATTCCTATAATTTATTGATCAACAATATTATCAAAAGCTATAATTTCCTAAAGATGTAATTAATATTTAAATTTCTTAATACGCATAATTGATTATATATTATAAATTCTAATATTTCACTATCATTTAATTATTCCAATACAAATCATCCTCACACCATTTTAGATACTATCCCATAATTATTTCACTCTCCTTTTCAATTTTAAAAATCTTAAACCCATTATTTTAATCTAGGACCTTAGTAAGTCCTTAAACTGCTAACACCATTCCATACCCCATAATACCATTTACAATCCCCTCCCACTCTTGAGTATACTGTTATTACTACATCCCCAATAACTCCCAATACAAACAAAACCCTTAACTCTGGAACCGTATCTTTGGGTGGATCCCACAAGTTACGGATCAATATATTCTGCAAAATATCGCTTTTATTCGTCCTTAGGTCTAATAAAATTTTCTTCATTTCATTTTAATCTATACAATTAATTCCAACATAGTCTGTGTAAAATATCGCTACCTATTAATTTAAATCGAAAAATCTTCCATAAACTATATCAATTTTAAAAATTCTTTAAAATTAACTGAAAATCAACTTTTATACTTGTTATTCAATCATGTCGAACTGCAGTTTGGTGATATAGGGTGTAGTTAATTGTTGAGGAGTTTCAGTGGCAATTCTTATTTGAAAATTGATATATGTTAATTAAATAGACTAGTAATAATTTAGTAATATATTTGCCAAAAGACGCGGGATTAGCCATTGTTAAGGTGGCAGTTGATTTTTAAAGGGAATTTTCTAGTTATTTAACTTTGATTAATTAGTAGAATGGTGGTCCTACTTTGATTTCCACATTACATTGTAGTGCTAATATACAAAATTGAATATATCAATACAGCTGTTTAGATACGATTATAAAATGTCAACGAGCAGCTATTCAATATAATCAAAAATAAATTTACTCGAGCTTTGAGCAGTGGCAGGAGATAAAAACTTTTATGTAATTTTGTAAATTAACTGAGTTATTGTTTAGTCAGATGATTCTTTAGATATTGATGCTATTGGACCGATGATTCAGTAGGAGAGAGAATTAATTAAAGTGTCCCGGTTTTTATTTTTGGTGTTAAAATATAATTGAATACAATGAAAAATACTGGATCATAGTTTGAATATTTAATTTTGATATTAAAAAAATATCAAACTATATCCATATTCAAAATTGTAGAAAATAAAAAAGATAAAGTGTATTTAAAATTAGAAATAAAAATTATTTATTTGATTCAAATATATATATATATATATAAGATTTATTTGTATTTGGAATAGATGTCATCTCTCTTTTGCAATTTGATGGGGATATTTTGGCGAACGGAGTGAAGTCTTTCAGGATCTGTTTTCAATGTAATATTAATATCACTATATCTGATTATGAGTGAGTGTTAATAAAATTACCTAGATCGTGATAAATGATATCCTCTTCGTGTTCAGTAGTGGCGACAACTTGGCCCCTATAATCATTTTAGTAAAATATAAAAAATTAAATGAAATTGAAAAGAATTACCATGGATCAGCAACTGTAGAATGACCCCAAGCGTGGTAAGAAGCCTCCATATCTCTAGCAGGAGAGCACATTGCGACATAAAGTTGATTATCGACTGCACGAGCACGAATCAACAACTCCCAGTGAAGAGGGCCAGTAGTCAAATTGAAGGCAGCTGGGAAAACCATTGCAACACATCCCTGATCTGCCGCAATACGCGTTAATTCGGGAAATCTGATATCGTAACAGATACCTACACCGATCTTGCCGTATTCGGTATCGAAGGTGGTAATCTTGTCCCCAGGACTCAATACTTCCGACTCTTGGAATCGGATTTTGCCTGGTACGTCAATATCGAAGAGATGGACTTTGCGGTGCGTATCGATCAGTTCACCCTTGGGATTGAAAATAGGACAAGTATTGTAAATCTTATTGGTGGTTTGGTCAATTTCAGGAATACTTCCACCGATCAGATAGGCATTCGCCTCTTTAGCTAATTCCCCAAGCTGTTTGATACTGTCACCCTCCGGAATAGTTTCGGAATAGTTGCGAAAGTGTTGGACTCCGTATGGCGAGTTGAAAATTTCAGGAAGCACAATAACGTTGGCATTATTTTTGGAGGCTTGTAACACCAATTGTTTGGCTTTGACCAGATTGGCAGCTTTGTCAGCTGTTACTTTCATTTGAATGAGGGATAAGCGGAAGGGTTTGAATAGTGGTTTGAGTACCATATTGTTTTATTAATGCTAAATTAATATAATTGTTGAAAAATTATGTTTATTAGTAAAGTTAATGACGTAGATTTATAGATAGATCAAATGACTTGATTTTTCAATCAATATGACTCATATTCATAAATCTCATTATTATGGGACATTTATCAGATTTAAGTCACATTACATTTTTCCTATACATATAGAAATTTTTTCAATTTTATTCACTCTATAACAATGCTTCAAAAAAATATTATTTCTAGAATTATTTTGATTTATAAATATTTTTTTATAATTTTTAAAAATTTTATAATCTTAATTAATATATAATAAAATTCTTAATATTACAGAGTTGCAAATAAAAATAAATTTTATAATTATATTATTGATATAAATAAAAATTATATATTAAAAGGTGCTTAAATGATATAATTATATATTAGTGGTAAACTTAATTATCAACACAAATTTTTCTATTCAATAACGTATTTTAAACTTTTAACCATGTTTCAAATCTGATTTAATATCAATTTAAAGTTTATAAATTCAAATTATAAATGATTCAAAACAATATAAATATTTGATAGCTTTAAAATTATTAACTAATTTTATGTTCTATTAAATCAAATATATTATGAATTGGATATTATTATTATTATTATTTATTAATCAATATTCCTCCATAAATAATTTATGGCGATGTCAACTAAGCAATCACCATCATCTCAATTTTTTAGATTCCAATTTCGATATATGGAAATTCAATCCGAAAAACTTACAAATCACTTTGAGACTTAACTCACTAGACGACGAATTAAAACTAAAAAAGGAGTGGGAGTGCGACCAAGTACTCAACAATATGGACAAAGTTGTGAGAATGCAATTGAAGAGTAGTAGATTGAGAGGTTTACGGTTAGATGACCCTTTGGGCAATGGGTTATTTAGAGATTATCAAAGTTATAATACTATCACATCTATTTTGCAGCAATGGTATATGAAGTTTAAGAATAATGACAATTTTAAAGTAGAATTGAAATCAATTGGTAAGAGTGTTGAGAATAGGGATATTTGGGCATTTTCAATAATTCCAAAGTATTTAAAAGATACAAAAAGTTTAGTGTTCAATGGAGGAATGCATGCGAGGGAATGGATTTCCCCAGCAAGTGTATTGTTCATTATCAACAAAATGTTAACCAACTATGTAACCGATCCCAGTGTGAGTAAAATTATCGATCGTTTTTCTCTGCATTTTGTCCCTTTGAGTAATCCTGATGGATATGAATACAGTCGCAATAAGGACAGGTACTGGAGGAAGAATAGGAGAGACAATAAGGATGGCACATTTGGCGTAGATTTGAATCGAAATTGGGATGATCATTGGTCCGTTTACGGTACCACCAACCAAACGGATAAGGAAAATTATTGCGGACCTTCTGCTATGTCGGAGCCTGAAGTCAGAGCTTTGGATCAATTCTTAAAGTCTCTTCCAAATCCTTACGGTGGGATTGACTTCCATTCCTACGGTCAAAAAGTGCTACGTAATTGGGGATTTGTGGAAGGGTCCCATTCCAAAAATGAGATCATTTTGAAAGAGTTGGGTGACAAAATGCGAGATAGTCTTAACAGCAAAGGCTACAAGTTTTCAAGTGAAGTTTCTATTGGATTATACCCTACATCGGGTGCTTATGACGACTATATGGCAAGTCACTATAAAATGGTGTCCTATACGATTGAATTGTGTCCCGATTCAGAAGATCCTTTGGGGTTTTTACTTCCAGCAAAAGACATTATTCAATGTGCCACCGCTACGTATGAGGGAACTTTGACATTCGCTAACTATCTGGTGAATCATGACAACATCCCACCCAATGAATTAATTTAGTTCAAGCAATATTCAAAACATTCAACTGGTTTCAAATAACTCATTAATTTGAGTTGCAAATTATCATCATTTTAATCATTAAAAATATAAATAATAAATAATAAATTAATTGTCATTAAAAAATAATTATAAAATCTAGTAATATATTATTTAATATATTGAATATTATTTAAATTGAATTTTTTATTTCAAAAGAATTCTAATTCAAAAAAATAATTTAATGAATTAAACTTATATGACGATTATTTTATTATATATTGAAAAATACTACATTATTCTATAATATTCTATCGGATATTTAATATGGTTTGAATTGTCGTTTAGCTTTCATATTAGCAATCTTCTTCTTGTCCTCTTCAAATTTAGCTCTCAATTGTGCCAATTCTAAATCAAAAATTAATATATAAAATTATTAGTGTAAAATATATTGACTTACGATCTCTCTTATTCTCCCGAGTTTGGAACCTATAGAATGCGGATTGTTCCTTCTTCTTAATTTCCACTACTTCATCCGATTTGAAGGCCTTCACCGTGATACCCTCATTGTTGGCGGATTTGCTGGTGTTGGAGTAAGAAACGGTGACGAAACCGTCTTCGTCGGGCTCATTACTGATCTTCTGCTGCATCTTCTCCTGCTTAGCCTTGTGCTTATCGAGTTCGGCCATGTATTCATTCACATAGGTGGTTAATGTAGACATATCGACACGTTGTTCATCATATTGTTTTTTAAAGACTATAAGAAATGAATTTAGTTTGATAAATATATGAATAATGAATAATATTACATTCTAAACCAATTTCATTGTTTTCCAATCTTGATAAATTCCACTTCTGAACCTTATTCCCCCACTTCAAAACCTGCTTCAAGCTACTCTCTTCCAAAAATACGACTAGCGCAAAACTTCCAGGCATCTTCAAATTCACACTATCGCTAGGCTGGAACAAATGTCTCAAGCTCTTCTCGATAGATGTCTTAGCTTTATCGAGACTTGTTGACAATTTGTAAGTGTTGGATGTTTTAAAATCCACCGTTAGTACCTTACCAGCCGGATTGAATAAATTTTTAATGTCGGTGGCATTACAGTCTACAGGTAAGTTTAATAAGAACAAAGTTCTGCCGGCTGGTGTTGACGGGTCGTTGGTGTAATTGATATGCTCTTTAACGAATAAATAGTGCGAAGTGGACTTGATTGTTGAATTTTTACATGGAATTTGACAGTGAATCGTTTTAAAGCCTTTGATTTCAACCCTATTAAATATTTAATTAATTAAATTATAATATTTTTTATATTTCATTATATTTTACATTATATTAATTTAATCTATATTTTAATTAATTCAATTTTTTTTTGATTTTTTCAAATATTAGATTTATTTATGTTTATCATCATATAAATTTCAGCTTATGGGATAACCCATTTAATTCATATTTTAAATTGTCAATTTGGATAAGAAAATTTGATTAATATATACCAGTTTTTGAAATGATTATATAATATTAAGCCAAATATTATTTCAAACTGTTAAACTTGAAATAATGATTTTTATTTTAAAGTGATAAATTTATAGTAGTTCAATATTTATTAAAATTTTGTAATCATATAATGACTTAAAATAATTGATAGAAAATTGATTTTAGCTAAATATGACCAACCACTTCTTCCAAAGGAACCAGTTTGACACGACTGGGCCACCAACTTCTGGGCAGTTTTTTAGATCTGGCAACGTCAATCAATTCTTCGAGGAGGAGCTCTTCAACGGCGGGGAGGCCACTGCCGTCGGAAAGTTTGTATTGAGCTTGGACCAATCCCTATATCAATTGTAAATATATTGCGTTGGTTTAGTAAATGATTAACTTACGGGTAAGGCTTCAACTCTGGGGACAACTTTGAATCTTAAGCCAGGGTATTGTGCAGTGGAGGCAAGTCCTGAAAGAGATAAGTCAGCATCGACTACGGGAAGAGCATTGGGAGGAAGATGTTCCAATTTGACATGTAAAACATAGCGATTGGATAAGAAATGGGTGATTACGTTGGACATATACTATAAAAAAATTAATTATCAAAGATTAAATAATTGAGTAATATTTTACATTGTGAGATGATGGATCTTGATCAGGTACAACTTCCTAAAAATTAAAATAAATATTAATAAAAAATATAATGAGTGATAAAAATTGACTGACATTCACGGTTCCCAAATATCTAAAAGCACCTGAGTGCTCCATTTCAAAAAAGACTCCGGTAGCATACCATCCATCTTCAGTGAGTGATAAATTAGTGCTGAGACCACCACCCCTAACAAACAACTCGCCTTTGGGGTAGGGCTGATCCTGAACGCTGATAGGTAGTCTGTCAGTATTGCGCAATTTGACTTCCAAATGACCAATGGGAGAACCAACTAGAGGGTAGTCTCTATTTTCATAATCGAAGCAACTTCCTAAGAATGTCCAACCGTAGATGGGGTCTAAATTGAAATAGGGAATAATTTGAGCTGATAAAGCAACACGAACAGTATTTAGCATATTATTGGGAATTTGAGAGTTTTCAACAAAGATCAATCTGACATTGCCTAAAATCAAGCTTAATAACATAAATAGTATAGTTGGAGGATATATATATAATACCTCCCAATTGGTTTCTAACGGCTGTAAAAACAGTACGATCGGAAATAGAATTGGATAAGTGACCTTTCTTTAACAAATCGGTATTGTTCTTGATTAAAGTATTCAAAAACAAATTACTCAACATGGAGGTTTTATAGGTATTGATCTTCAAGTGGAAGTGAATGTGTGTGAGCACAGGTTGAGATAATTGGAGAATGGTTGGTTTGAACTTTTGAAGGTATGTAAATAGGTGATTAAATGGAGTTTCTTCATGATCGATGGGATTGGATTCCAAGGGAATGGGACAGTATTTGACTTGGTTACGTAAGGAGTATAAGATCATGAATAGAACAGAAGGGGATCCTTATATAATATTATTAATTAAAAAATGAATTTAATTTTATATTTAATATATTACCTAACCACATATTAGATGCCAATGAATCAACACCAGCTTGGACTTTAGATTGAATAGGTAGGATGTATTCAGTACCAGCTAAAATAAAAATTCATATTAATAAACTTATATAAAATATCATATTGATTAATATTATATATTTTCGATGTATCATCTTTGATTGAGTAATAAATAATAAAACGATTGATTTAAATACTTACCTAATCCAGCTAACAAATTCTATAATAAAAATATATGTTAATATATAATATTAGTTAGATTTGATATATTGACTTACGGAATGAGAAAATTTAGAGCTATTAAGGATACCATCCTTGTACCAATAATTGACTAAGGCTATAGTTTCGGAAGGAATGTCGGGAATTGGTAGGATTTGGCTTTCACTCACTTCAATATCGCTTGAAATTTGACCAGTAACTCCTTCAAAATTATCCAAACTAGAAGTCAACCAAACTAATTTATCAGAAGGAGTTTGTGAGGATTCCATAGCTTCAAGTGCTTCTTTGGAGTATCTAGGATGAGCTAAAATCAAACTATCTTGATTCTCTTTCAATAATTGAGCTACAATATTGGATTTAATTACGATATCATGCTTTAAAGTGATAACTTTATATCCATAACCGAATCCTGCAAAGATAGCCAACAAACTATTGACGTCATTATCGCCAATCACTATCAATTTATCGACTTTATCAAATTTGGCTTTAATTCCAGTACCCAAAGCCTTAGCACGTTTTAATAAATTTTTAGAACTTAACCAAGTGACCGTTTGTCTGGTTATATTACCCAAAAATTCAAAGTTTTTATCTTCCATAGCTTTAAAGAAATCGTTCACATTTTTCCATTGGCGATCGGGAGTAGTAGCCAAAGGAGTTGAAAAGTAACTAGATTTATGACGCACTATAGGTGTTTCATTAGCCAAATGGGTAGGGGAAAAAGACGCTTGATTTGCCAATAATGCTGGGTGACAATCTGGTGTAGGTAAATTCAAATAGTTGTAGAGATACACTACCAATACTAATGAACCTAACAATAAACTCGTTTCATCTAATGCCCATCTGGGTCCCGAACCTGAAGCCATTTTATTTTAATTATTAATATATAATGTTTTATAAAAAATTAATGACTGGTATCAAATCATTTAAGAAATTATCAGATATTAGATTTATATGGGAATTATTGGAATACGTTATTTGTTCAAGATTACCCGAATAATTTAGAATTTAGAATTTAGAATTTACAAGAATTTAAATTTTTTGGGATTATTTCAAACTTTATTTAATATTTTATCAAATATAGATGTTTTAATATTCAAAATAATGCATAATAAAGTCTAAATTTATACTAATTACAATTGATTAAAAATATAATGAGAAATTAATTGAAAAAATTACCAATTTGATAAATTTCAATTATCCTAATATTAAAACAAAAATTTGAGTTTTTCCACTAATATTTTGTTAATATATTTTAATTATTACTATCATTATATTATCACCCTTTAACACTATATTTATTTAACACTATCATTTATATATTTAATAAATCAACTCAATTTGAAGTATTATATTTAACTCTAAATCAAAAATTTTCAATAATTTTAAAATATAAAATATATTCATTTCAATATAATCTACATACTCTTATTTTCAAAATCAAATCGTTTTTATCATTAATATTTGAATATTTTTTATGTAGTAATCAATTTACAAATTTAGATTTTATAAATTTAAATATAATCAATATATATATGGACAATATGATATTCGAAAAGTGCATAGATTTTTAGATAGACAATAAAATTTTGAAGATATATAGATGATTATAGAATATTTTCACTATTAACATAATTCTTTCATTGGTTATAAATTTTAAAAATAATTTTATCAAGAGATATATTATAAAATAAAATATTAATTTGTATTTATTGTATGATAATGAAGAGCTAGAATGCAATTTTCAATAATATTAAAATTGGAATAAAACTTGATTTTAATATATAAATACTCAAATAATAATAATAGTAATTTTTAATGGATTTATTGTATTGTTTCTAAAGGTATTCCAATTGATTATTGATTGATGTACCAAAGAGTTTAAATTTTATATTATATTTGACACTTTTTTGGAATTTCCTCTAATTTCAAACATACCTATGATTATTTAATTAAAGCCAAGATAAACTATAAATAATTACTACATTTTAAGTTATCAATTGGGATTGTTTTATAAAAATTCACTATTTCATTCATCATAAATAATTTACCATATATCAAATATTAATTAATATAAACTTTTAATGACATTAATCAATTTAGTTATATTTTATATTTTGATACAGCTATTCCCAGAATTTCCACTGGTTTAAAGCACACCTATTAATATTTAATCAAAGCTTAGTTAAACTATCATTTTCAACATCAATACTTTGATATTATTTTACAATATTATTTAAATTCAAATAATATTATAATAAATATATGATTATCAACTATAATGAAATATAAATAATTCTCACTATATTTTTGCCTATATGATATAAAAATTAGTTGGAATTCTGTTGAATAATTCTAGATTTCAAAATACAACTAATAAGATTAATAATATATTAGCCCAGTTAAATAGAGGTCTTATTTTTTTAATATCAATAAGTTTTTAAATCAATCAAAAAATAATATTTAATTTAAATAACTCATAATATCTTATATATTAATTAGTTTAAAATACAAAAATTAAACCATATATATTATATTTATTTTTTTAAAATAAACTATTGAAATATTAAATAAAATATATTATTAAATAATCATTTTTCAATTATTACAAATCCTAAATCTTATTGTATTAAATATATATAAAGGAATTGTCATTGGAATTATGATTATTTATAAACATAAGTTTTATTAGAATGAATTTGAAATTTTTCAATATTTTATAAAAAAATCAATATAAATTATATATTTTTAACTAAATGTTAATTAATAATAATTTTAATAATTAAAATAATAGGTAATTATTTTATAACTCCAATTATTAAAGATAAACAATAAATAACAACAATATTTAATATAAAATAAAATAAATACAAATGATTTTTTTGTAATTTAAAATAAATATTATAAAGAATGATATTATAAACTTTTTGTCAATAATTAAAATCAAGAATAATATATATCACGAAAAAAAATATTTAATAATTTTATAAAAATATTAAAAATTAAGTATTATATTTAGGATATAATATTTAAATGCAAATTATAAATTTGGATT
>JNEM01011793.1:0-13309 GCA_000697335.1 Conidiobolus incongruus B7586 | reverse complement strand
TAATAATCATAAAATATATAATTTAAGTTATAAAAAACTTTCTAATCAAGAATAACTAGAAAAAACTACAATATTTAAAATATTTTTTAAATTATAGCCTATATAATTATAATTATTTTAAACAATTTAAAAACTAGCTTATAAGGAAAAAAATTTCTACAAGAAAATTTAATTAGTTTATAAAATATAAAATTTTAGTTTTTAATAAAAGGAACTATTTTTTAAATATTCAAATATTGTTAAATATATAGCAAAAAGTTATTAGAAATAAAGGAAATTATGAATTTTATATTATATACTTATTTTTAAATTTAATAAATTAAAATGTTGATTTTTTTTCATTTACAAAAAATTTTCATTATCTATATTACAAAGTAATATTATCAGAATCTTTTGATATTAATGGATTTTTTAACTTTTAAGTCAAGTTATGAAAATTATTTAATAATTTCCTTTATTAAAATATAGCTGTATATATAATATCAAATTAAATTATATATATATTATATAATTATTTGAAAATTATAATTATAGAAATATACAGGCTATATATGGTTTTATAAACATAAATAATAAACTCGTTAGTATTTTTTATATTTTTTTATATTTTTTTATAAAATTATTATTTAATCAAATTATATCATAATTTAAAAAAACAAATAAAATAATAAATTAATTGATATTTTTGACTTAATTAAATTTATTTATTGATATACAAAGCTTTATAATATTATTTATTATGTATTATTGGATTAGATACTATTATCACAACCATAATTAACTTGCATAATTTTAAATATATAATAATGCAAAAATGGAAGTGAATATTTTAATTTTTCTATCAATTCAATATTTAATAAATAATATTAAAATATAATCTTCTTAGATATTACTTAAAAAAAAGCTTTTTCTATTATCTTGATAAAGAATGGATATTGGTTCAAACTTAAAAAGCATGGGCAACATATTTGTTGATATTTCTATATAGAATAGATATTAAAAATTTTCTATTTTTCACTAATTTAGATTTAATTGAATTAATATGTAATTTTACAAAATAATTGTTCAGAAATTCAAAAAAAAAGATTAATTATAACTTTATATTAACAATGACAGATGAATAGTAAGAACTTGAATAATTCGAGCAATTTTTGAATATCTTGAATTTTTTTAAAAAGTACAAATATTTATGTTGACAATCTATAAACTTTATATAAAATAATTGTATAAAATTCACAATACTCAGCAAATAATATCAAATAAATCCATCACTAAAATTAATTAATATGAATTTGATCACGGATTTAGTATCAGTTGCAATTCTATTAAATCCTGTCAAAGAATGGATATAGGGATTAAAAAGAATTATTCATTTATGAAGGTTGCATCTTTTTATCAGTTGCAAATTGTTGAAATGATTTCAAATTTCTGGGTTGGATTCTTGTATTTACTATGCATTAGTTGATCATATACATTAATTGAGAAGATTATTAAAATTTTAAATTGAAATTTTTCTTACCTCAAATCGTGGTTTAATAAAAATGATAAATAGATATTTTATATTAAATGAAATCAACTGAATTATATCACTGTTGAGATATTAATTCTATTCAAAATTTTCCAAAATAGATTATTTTATTCAGTTCTCAAATTATTATGAGTGAGAGATTGATACCTAGCCGAAAAATCGATGAATATACATTATTATCCAAGATATTTTAGTAACAATAGAATAATATATGACCTTTGATGTCAGCCGCATTGCCAATACTGACTATTAATTAATTGATTTCACTTTAATTAAACCATAACAAAATTTTATAAATTTGAAATTACCCTCAAGACGAAGACTAATTTATGATATTATGATTTAAAATTGCGGGAATATCCATTTTAAATAGTGATATATACTTAGATGGACTATATTAGGAACTGAAACGAGTAATTATTTACTGAAACATATCATTATTAATGGTTTTCTCTATCTATTTTCAAATAATTTTTTAATTAATTTTAATTGAATTTCTTCACCATTTTTCAACATTGAAAACATGTGATATTGATGATTATGCAGAGTATAATTATGAGGTAATACAATTATTAAGTTATTACAAGTTTCCACATGGTTTGAATATGGTTGTATTCAAATTATTTGATTTTTTAATTAGTATTACAAATTTTAAATCAAATTTATGTTTGATTTAAATGGATGTTCAGATCAATCATATCAAGTTTGGCATAATTGCATAAGTCAATCCTTTTATTAATCATTAATAGATCTGTATCTATAGGTTTTGTGATAGAGAGAGGAGTAAGCATTGGTTGTGGGTAATGAAATCACTTTTACTATTAGTACACGCTACATAAATATCTTTTAAGCGAATTAATTAGACTATATATTATTAATAATTACCTCAAAAATTGACTTTTGATAATTCAAAAATAAAAATTATAGCAATATATGAATGAACTAAATAACATTCATTCCAATTTTATTAATGCTCAATATGCATATAACATTAGTCAAAAATTCTGTTTATTTAAATTATTTATTATTTGGATAAAAAAGTCTTTGCTCTTATTGATTCAATTCAAGTTCTATTCAAGGCCACGGATCAAAGCTCAGTTGAGAACTTGGGGTGAAAAATGACTACTTGGTATTATTGAAATTGATTCAATTTGTTACTTAAATCGAAATATTTTAAATACATAGGTATCTTTATCAAGAATTGATTTTAAAAATATTTGCCATTTCCTTAGATAAAATTCAGTCTAAATATATTTCTTGAATTCTATAATATTAAAAGATAAATTTTTTAAGTTATAAAAAGCTTCTAATCAGGCTAAAATATTTTCGATTTATTATATATTAAGAAACTAATAAATTTTCCTATATTCATCCAAAAAAATTTCCATCAATTAAAATAATTAATGAAAATTTTATCAATTATTAATTTACTTGTTAAAATTAAAATTAATATATCAACTAATAAAATAATATTTAACATAATTATATGGTTATTTAAAGTTGACAGTATCTAAATATCTAATATAAAATTGATGAAATCATATTAATTTCATTATAATATCGAAATTCTTGAATAATATAAAAATCATTTTGAAAATTAATTTCAATTTATTCCATTTTGTTTTAAATAAAAAAGAGTAAAATTAATTTAATAAAGCACCTCAATTCCCCTCTAATAATTTTCTCAAAAAATATTAAATTATCATTGATGGAAAGAATGTGACCAATGAAATGGATACCACTTTCAAAAAAATTGATAGGGAATTGGGTCACTTGATAAGAGGTTCCCACGCGTGTCATAATTCTTTAAATTCCTTAAATCACTTGAAAGCTCTAAAAAATGATTTGTTTATTTGTTGCTTGAAGATGGCGACTTGTGGAAATTATCTAGTTTGGTTACTTTTGATTGGGTTTTAATTGTAATTTTCTAATTATGAATTTATTAACTTATTTTAAAATATAATATAATTTTATTATAAATAACTTTATATAATTATAGTTATTTTGAATGGATTCAGAATTTTATCTATATAAAAATAGTTTAATAAAATGACTAGGTAAATAATTTTATATACCAATTTATTAATAGGTAATTCTAATATTCTATAAAATTCATTCAAATTTCTCAACCGATTTAAATTTTGATTAAAAGACCTGATAATTCACATGTAAAGGTGTCATATAGTGAGAATTTCATTTATTTTTTTATTTGATAATCTATCAAGTCCACTTTCAAGAATAATCGCTTATTTGTTCCAATTTGGTAATTGATTGGTTGAATTTCAAATTATTTTCCGATTGTAACTAGTGCCGTTTAATACTTGTAAAGTTGCTGATATGATCAATGGATGATTTTATATTTGATATTAAATTGATAATATAGATAAAAATATCATAATCACATACACATTTTCAATATATAGTATAGTTTTGGTTTTAGTTTTATTTTTTGGGCTGAAATGGGTGATGATAATTATTTAAGTATGTGGTTTTATTGTTGAATATAACCTTAATTTACTTCCCCCTCTCTGCTCTTTTTTAATTGGATCAAGTTTTGGATTTAGCACTTAAAAGAAATATCTTCGAGGTTCGGATTGCGGCGTTGTTGACTGTCTGTGATGGTGATGATGGTGGTGGTCATCACTGCTGAGATTGGCTCCAGATGTTGTTGGATGTCTCACGGGATAGGGCTCGTAGTGGGTTCTAGAAGATTTTTGCACTTTTGCAGACGGAAGATGAAGAGAGGGCAGGATCGATGAAGAGGGGAAAGGAGAATCATGAGCGGGATTGGGTTGGCTATGCGGGGGAAGATTGGAAGGAGTTGTATTGGATCGGGAAGAATGCAGAATTGACTGAATGGGAGGGAGTGTATCTGGAACGAAGGGGGCTGCATGGGGGTTTAATTCAAACGAAGAGAATTGTGACGCTGGATGAGATGGTAAGACTTCTGGGTTTGCATCTATCGAACGAGCAATACGATTTGTTTCTTGAATGAGCTGACCTAAAAGAAAAACATATTAGATTAATATCTATGATTTTAAATTGATGTGTATTAGTATTAGTTTAATTAATATTGTTGTTTATCAAACTAATTATGCCCTGTATTTACTCTGGGCAATTGTCTTAGGTGAAATAAAGCATCTCATGATATTTGATTGAATACTTACTTATTTGGTTGTTATAAGTCTCTCGCAGTGAGTGGTCAGAAACTATGTAGTAGAACGTTAGACTGATTCGATTATAAATAGATACGTATAATATAATTACTGTTAGAGTTCATAATTGAGAATAGTGAAGACATTTTTCGAATCAACTATAAATAACAATCAATTAACACCGCATAATGTGATAAGACATATTTTAAGACACTTACTTTAAGTTGTTCTAATTGTAGTGACTGAGTGGTTTGATACTGATCATACAGTTTTTTGGAATTATTGTTTAAATTTAGACAATGATCTTCTAGTTGATTCACCCTACTAAGTAATGAATCCACTATATTTTGAAGATTGGTAGGAGGGCTGGATAAATGGTCAATTGAGTCTGTATTGGCTTTGACTTCAGGGGGCAGAGGAGGAGGATTATTGTGTACTCTTCTTCTGATTGAGCTTAGTAAATGAACTTCTCCCTTGCGAAAATTAGGATGTCTAAATTCCCATGTTTTATCTTCAGATGTATGTCGATTCCCGACTAATAAACATTCATTAATATTAGGAATGATCATTTGATAATTGAATAAATTGATTTACCTCTCTGAAAGCCATACACTATGATAAAAATAAATTATTAGTAAATTTCGATTGATTTACTTGATATATTGGCTTACTATTTAATTGGCGTGTAAAACTATGCCAATTGTTATGCTTGAAAAATAGAGGTAGAATTTTATTTGTAAACTCTTCAATATTGTGTATTTGAAATACCAGACCACCTGGATTCCAAGTGATTAGATTGGTATTAGGATCATCAACCATTCTAAATAAAAGAGTATTTAGTATTGCTATGATATAATATGTTTTAAAGTATGATGTATTCTTACAAATAAAGCTTTTGAATGAAATTATGATTGGTACGTGTTAAACTATTCATATTTTTCTATTGTATCCGAAATATTTGAAGATGAAAAGATAAAGATAAATAATTATATGGCTAGAGGAGTGAGAATAAAAGAGAGGAGATTGACGGAGAAATTAAATATGGTTAAAAGAGTGGCGGAATGATGATAGATTGGAGGGTATTAATCAATTGAGAAACACAGAGGATATAATTCGTCCTTTGAATAATTAGTATTGTCAAAATAGTAATTATAGATATAAGGACTAATATACAAGACGATGTATGTGGTACAAGAACTGTATTCGTTTAACTAGATACTATAACGAACTGTGATATGAATCCTTCAATTATTGAGGTGAAAATAGAGATTGGAATAAACCAATATATTACACTTGAAAGAGGACAAAAACACACACAGAAAAGAGATGAGTGTAAGATATATAGATAGCAAGGTGGATCGAATCAAGAAGTCCAATCAATCTAGTTTTGTACACTATTTATACTCTTTTAAGTTTATGGTTTGTATATGATTAATTATTCTGATTGATTCCACCCCCTCAGTTCAGAAACGAATTATGTTTATTTAGATCCAAATTCTCTTTCAAATACCTCATTCCTATTTGGGATTTCCCTCATTAAAATCACCAAGTACCTTGTATGACAATCTCTTCCCCACTATTACCCTCACAGTCTCCCTACCATTCCACACTCCAATATTAATCAAGTAGAAAAAGGTTATAGTCAACCAATTTATGCAACATTTTTAATTCCCTCATTTCTATATCCAATTTTATCATCTCAAATAATTTTCAAATATTCAACATATAGCGAAAATAGTGGATATAATACTATATTTTGTTCATTAGATATACACTCATTCCCAGTTCATCATTCAACAGTAGATAATCTCAATTCTATCAACATCTATATATCATTTTTGTTTGCTTAATTTCTTCACTCAAATTCATAGAAAAATTTGTTAATTTAGAAATTTTCATCGATTAAGTGTAATACAAAAAATCAAAACAAATTTATAACATATTCATTATAAAAAATGTATGATATATTCTAATTCACAATTTGAATCAAAGATTTAAAATTGATAATATAAAAAGCATTTCAAAAACAAGTAAAACTAATCGAAAGTTGAAGAACACCAATTTAAGAATCTTTAGATTTAAAATTATAATATTTTCAATGCTATCATAAAAGCCATTAAAAAATTGTTAACATTCGCTTTAAAATAATTAAAATTGATGGAATATAAATAATATAATTTAGGTATTGAATTCTTATCCAATATTGGATAATTTTTCCCTTTTTACGTATTAAAGAATATTATGTAATGTTTAACATTATAATAAAATTTAAAAACAACAGTTAATTCGCATAATTTTTGAAATTTGCTTTATTTTAAAAAAATTAATCAGCTTAAAATAGATCAATCTTGTTTTTAAAATAATTTTCATATTTTTTAAAATTCTATTTTAATATCTACTATATTATTGATCATAAATTTATTCTAAAATTAAATGATAATAGTGATTTTTAAAATAAATCAATAATTTAAATGTATATTTATCACATTATCATTTAAAAATATTCAATAATGTTGTGCAAATGATGAATGTACATTGATATCAAACTATTTATTTATTAACCTAAAAATTCATCAATTCTTTAAGAATGTTCTTTAAACGCATGTATCAAAATCTGTATAATTCAAATTAATAACCAATAATAAAATTTTGGTGCTTGAATTAAGTGAATGAGTGTAAAATTAACAGACAGCTTGAATCTGGTGAACTAAGCAGTTTAAAGATAATCATAAGCCATGAATCTATTAACAAATCATTGAATTACGAAAAATAAATATTTTGATTATATCTTAATTAATAAGGTTTTGAGTTACTCTCAATGATTTATATTTACATGATATCTTAAAATATTGATTACAAAATCTATTTATGGTCCTTATCAATATTATATTAATAATAATGCATAATCTATGTAATTTAATTTTGATCGAAAATTCTATTTGACAGAAATTAACTTTAATTTAAATCTTTAAGGTTTAACAATTCCATGTAATATTTAAATACATCAATCAAGTGATTAAGACCTTATAATGAACATCAATAGCAAGCATGCACCAAATAGTCTATCATATGAAGGAAAATTCTTTAATGCATCAAGCAACCGAATAATACATTAATGGCATGAAAGTAATTAAAAAATTGCGGTATTTTGAACTAAAGCATTAATTCTCTAATTGATTTAGCCCATTGGAGCAATTGATTTTTACTTAATTAAATTCACATTATGCCAGATCACTGAAATCTAAGTTAAAATCTGTCTATCGAATTTTATTACTTTATAAAAAATTCTTTAAATTAATATTTAAGTTTCTATTTCAAATATATTTAACAAACTGTTACTCTTTATAATATTTAATTATTCAATATTTAACTAATCCCATCTCCATAAATTTAAAAAAATTCCTGAAAAATTATGCAATTTTAATAAATTAATTTAAATTGAAAAATTTAATAAGTGTAATCACGTGGATGATTTGTATCCATTTTTACTTGTAATGAGTCTTTGACTAACTTTATATGGTTAGTCTTGACTATTTAGTTAAATTGAACTTTTAGTAAGTATTGAAGTATGGAAAATAATCAAATTTTATATTTCAGAATGATGTATTACAAAAAATAATTTTATTATTAATTAAATTAATTCTTGACAGTTTATTTAATGGTTCAATTTTATAATATTCGGTAATTTAATGAACAATTAAATATTATTAGAACTCTATTCTGTAGTCGTTGATTGTTAATCTATTAATTTAATCATAAATATAAATTTCTAAAAAATTAATAATATTAGTAGCAATATATTTTAGTCTATTTAAATTATCTATCTAATTAAAAAATATTATATTGTTTATCCGAAAAATATTAGTTTAATACCCAATAAATCTAAAAATTTTCAAAATTTGGAAATATGTTATATTGCTCAAGCATTAACAATATACCGAAATCAATAGAATATTTAAGAAGTAATAAGTCTATTACATTAATTAAACCATTTAACTATATAAGTCATCTAAGACTGAATTATAAATAACTATATAAATATTGTGATTATAGCTAGGAAATAAATTAAAACACAAAAATTTATATAATATTTCAAAATATTATATATAAACATTTTATAGAATATTTTGAATAATTGGAAATAAATTTTTGTACTTGAACCAATGAAACCAATTAGTTTATAATGAATAAACAAGGTATAATCATAGTATATATATAATTTAAAAAATCAAATGAATCGATCAAAAATGAGATTAGTGATCAATATTATAACCTGAATTAGTACTAATTCAATAACTGTATAAAAAATCACAAAATATCATACCTTTATCACAATTGTCGAGTTCTGAATATGATAATACCTTTTATGGATTCTTCAATCAATAAGCTATAAGTATCAAAATAGCCTTATTTTTTTCAATAAAATAATAGAAATTATTTCTTGGGTTAGAAAATAGAACTCTATTTCAATATTCGATCACTGAATTAATTAATAGCCAAATGGTTGGTATTCCTTATCGTATAATTATAAATTTTCGATAATTTAACTTGATAGATGATTTCCTCAAGACCTTCGTGAGGAAGGCTCGTTGGAGTGAGAGATCTTACGATGGTCGGGGAATGGCGTGTCGGGTAGTTATCCCAATTGGGTTACTTCCACATATGGCGAAGATTAAAATCCTTTAAAATTTCCTAATGTCAGGGGAAGAAAATTTAGTTATTTTGAGGAATATCTAATTCTGTCCATGCTTTGATGGGAGTTTAGAGGTGATATTGAGTTTATATTCCTAATTGATTTAAGGAGAGCTGAATTGTCGGTAGATGAATATGCCAATCGGACTTGTTACCTAATTTTCGGGATTGCTGGTGATAGCTTTGAGGAGGGAGAAATTGGTTCAAATTTTTTCAAAGTAGATGAATTGAGACGTTTGTTTGCAGGGTAAATTTCCAATTTGAACTCCTAACTTCAATGATCTTCCTAATAGTTCAATCCCCACTATTAAATAAATTCTAGACCTGTAAAAGTATAGCTCGGTTAAATAGTTTAATAGTGTGCTAACAAACTCTGTATTTACTATATCAATCAATATTTGTCACATTTTCATAACAGATTGAGTAGAATAAGTTGAATTAGTTTAACAATTGGAATCTTAGGATGTTTTTTGATAAAGAATTTCTTACTCAATTAAATTAAAATCTTTAATATTATTAGAATCCTTCAATTTTTCAGATTAATTAAATAGTTCTCAAATTAAGTATTAAAAGGTATTATCATATTTCATCGTTAAATTCCTCACAATAATTTCCCATTTTTAAGGATTGAAATTATGTTGGGTATGGAGAATTTCTTTTTGATAGCTTATTATAGTATCATAATAATTTAGATCTTCAATAAGTAAGCACAATATTAAATAATAGTCAAAATCTAGAATTTATATTAATTACCATGAAATTCATGATATAGGGTAGAATTCTGTTAAAAGACAAGATATACTTAAGATCTATAGTTTTAACCCTAATGCCCAATTAGGCACCATGAAGATAACTTGAATTTATTAGAAAACCTTAATGAATTCTTAGCCATTGATAATAAAAAAATTTCAAAACTAATCGACTATCGATACAGGTCCAATTAATTCCAATACTAATAAAGTAGTTTTCATAATTACATCTTTCTATCAACCTGAGAATTTTTCAAATTAGTCATATGATAGATATATCGGAAATTATAAAGGAGCGGTTTTCAAGAGAATGGATTCAAATTATTTGTTAAGCATTTGTTCATTTCAATTAATTTCGAATTTTTTTCAAATATCTGAATATATTAGAACTGATCCCACAAATCAAATCGTATTTAATTTGTTATTAAATAGTAATAAAGCCAAATTCACTCTTAAATTTAATCGAATCTAATTTACAAAAATGAAACGTTTCTTTCATTCTACAATATTTAAAAATCAATTCAATAAAAAGCATCTAATTGAAAAGCTGTCCCAAAAATTTTACAATGGAAATTTATATCAAGCTAACCAGGAGGTCAAGTGGTTGAATGAGTATATAGTAAATAACCAATCTAAAAATATTCAGCTGGAGAGTCTACTGGTTAGAAGGGTGGAAAATAACGAGCCTCTTCAATTTATTTTGGGGGACCAGCCGTTTGGTCCTCTGAATATCCGTGTCAAACCTCCTATTCTAATTCCTAGGTAATTTGAACTCTAACGTTTTGACCATACTTGATATTTCTAAAATGTTCGACTATATTTATTCAGGTGGGAGACTGAAGAATGGACTCACGAATTGGCCAAATTTATTAACATTCATCTAAGCAAACATCCATCTAATCTAAAAATACTGGAAATAGGATGTGGTACCGGATGTATTTCGCTTCTTTTGTCTCATCTAACTCTAAAAGGTCGTGTATCTCTACTGGGAATCGATATCAACCCCGAAGCTGTCAAATTGAGTAATCATAACAGAGAAATTCACCAAGATCAACTAATTAACAACCATGTGAATTTCATGCAATGTGACGTATTTAACGATAAAGATATAGACAATATCATTAGTACATTTGGTTCCATTGATCTGATTGTATCCAATCCACCTTATATCCCTCCTAAAGAGTATGCCAAACTTACACAAGATGTTAAGGACTGGGAGGATGCTCGTGCACTCACCACCAGAGACGAATTGGGTCTCGAGTTTTATTCCAGAATGCTTGATATTTACAAATTCAAAGGTCTGTTCAACAAATCGTCAAAATCTAGAGATGATCATTGCAATTCCAATTTACCTCATTTTGTAGTAGAGTATGCAGGGAATTACCAAACTCAAGATTTAATTAATCTAGTTCAAAACCACAACGCTAAAATTGACATTTTTAAAGATTTAGCAAATTGTGATAGGGTTGCATATATTCGATTTTAAACAGAATTTGTAAATTTTAATAACATAATCATTGAATCATAATTGATATAGTGATTGTAATTTGTTAAAATTTTTAACATCAAATGAATTTTATAGGTTTGAAATTTTTAACAATTATTTTTTTCTTTAATGAAAATAAAATTAGTTTTACCAACACATAAACTAACATTTAAAATTAATTATGGTTATAAAAATGTCATTGTCATTCAATCCAAATCTTTATACAATCATTAATTTATAAAATATGACTTAAGTAGATATAAATATAATCTCAATTAGAAAAATTAAATATTATAATATAATATTACCCTGTAATTTAAATAATGGGAATTTATTGTGATTGACAAAAATAAATATTTTAAGATATAATATATATATATATATATATAATATTATATAAAATTAATACTATCTATTATTATTAATAACTTTTTGCTATACTTTTAGAAAACTTTTAATATTTAAGAGTTCTTTTTATTAAGAATTAAAATTTAATATTTTATAAACTAGTTTAATTTACCTAAAGAAATTTTCTTTATTATAAGTAAATTTTTTAATTATTTAAAATAATTATAATTATATAACTTATAATTTAAAGGATATATTAGATATGGTAATATTTTTTAATTATTTTTTATAATTTTAACTTTATGTATTTTATAATTATTATACAAAATAATATATTTTAAGAAAATATATTAAAAACATAAATTAAAAAAAGCTTTATTTATAAAAATAATATAAAATTTACTGGTAATTAATTTTCCTTGAAAAATTAGATACAGATAATATATATTATTATAATCTATTATAATAATTAATATTTACCAATAGATAAAATATAAATTTAAAAGAATTTATTAGAGATTAATTTAATTTAATATCTTTATTAATATTTTAATAAAAAATTATATAAAAAATTATAAAAATAATTAACTATAAAATTTCACTATAAAAGGTTTGATTTTTAGATATATTATTATAGGTTTTGTTTAATAATAACTATTTTAGTTTTTTATAAACTTTGGTTAATTTATAAAGTATTTATTTTATATTATTATATAAAATACTTTGATAATTCTCTAGTTAAATAAAAAGATGTCTTTTAATATATTTTTTTATTTTATTAATAATTAAAAGAATTATAGTTAAAATTAATCTTCTAGATTTTAATATTTTTTATATAGGTTTTGACCTCGTTTTAAAGTAATATTCTTAGTGATAAATAGTTGATTTAGATAACTTTTCATTTATAAAAACTATTTGTAAATTTTAAAAGTTTTATTATTAAGTTTTATTAATATTAAAATATATAACTTTTGATGATTATTATTTGGTTTAAATATAATTAAATTAAACTACAAATTTTAAATAATTAATTTTTAAATCAAAAAAACAATTATATATATATATATTGAAACTATATATTATTTATTTAATATATTTTCATATTTATAGTTAATAATTTATTTAAAAAATCAAAGCAAAATAAATTTGCTATATTTTTAAATTTAATATAATTAATCAATAATATTTTTTTAAAAATTTATAGTTTAATTTAATTTTCTTAATTGATTAATAATTATTTGATAAATATGATTAATTTTATTAATATTTAATAGATCAATATTGAAAATACTAATTATTATATAAAATATAGATCCATAGTAATATATATTTAAATATTATTTTTTATTAT
>JNEM01011791.1:0-21798 GCA_000697335.1 Conidiobolus incongruus B7586 | reverse complement strand
TATTATTTATTTTATTAAATTTTTAAGATTTTTAAAAAGTTTTAAAAATAAGCTAAATAATTTATAATAAGAAAAATTATTATTTAAAGTAATATTGAAAAAAATAAAAATATAATATAATATATATAATAGAAAATAAATGAAATATATAATATGAAAATATAATGAAAAAATATAATAAAATAAAGAAAATAAAATTCAAATATTGCATTATATATAAAATGAAAAATATTTATATTAAGATATATTATATCAAAATGATTAAATAATGAAAAAAAAACATTTTAGATTGTTATATTAATGATTGTCATAACTCTCAGTGGCATTACCACTGAAATCATGATCTACTGGGAGCTGTCATCAATCCATAACCCGCACAACTAGAACTGTACTGTATATTGGTAGGTAGATTACTAATAAACAGAAATAGATTAAGAACAAGTATATGGTTTATCGTAGGTATTGCACACAATAACAAACCAAAGCTTAGTTATTGTAGCAAATAAGGTATTCATACAATAATACCATTATTGTGATAAAGTCATATTCATGTGATATGATTCTATTGGTAAAATGTTGCGAAACTTAGGAAAATTGGGGTTAGATCTGTCACAATAACGAAAGCTCCCATAGCTCAGTTGGTTAGAGCGTGGTGCTAATAACGCCAAGGTCACAGGTTCGATCCCTGTTGGGAGCAATCTTTTTATAGTTTTATATATTATGATGTTTTTTATTTTATTCATTACAATAATATCTTAAATTTTTCATCTTGAACAAAATTAAATAACAATCTTCTATCGTAAAAAAGTGAATCAAAAATCCAAGGGTTAGCATATGAACAGGATATTGAGTACATACTATCTTTGTGATAGTCGTAACTGCTCACTAGACAATCAACTGGCTTCTGGTGTGAATTGAAATTATTGTGAATGTCGTCTTTGTTTGATTCATCTTCAGAAGGGCTAGATTCATCAGCAAGGGGTTACGCAGAAGAGATAGAGACAATGTTATTGAGGTTAACCTGGCAGTCTAGTCCTCCACTAAGTACCTAACTGATCATGTAAACGATTATAGCCAACTAACCATACCCTAAAGTGGATGTCAGTGTGTCCTAATTTATATCAATTGGATGATAACTTACCAATGTGAGCGATTTGAAAGCTCTTTGATACATGTAGAAGTATTTCTAATATCTCAGAATCGCACAAGAGCATCGTCATCACTTGCCATTAATTGATAACCAATACTAGGATTACAGCCAACATCTTTAACTTTAAAGCGATGAACTTTTGGAATATGGAATGTGGTTCTAATTTCAATACAATCAATAAGCAAACTACAAATTAAATTGTATAACTTACTCATTAGAATTCAAATCAATTCCTTTGATGCTCTCTTCGCTTGTAATAATGACCTGATCAGAATTGGGTTTCCATTGACATGCATATAATTCTGATTTTTTTCGAAAGGGTTAATAGCCAATAATTCCTATTACAAATGTAAATATTATTGGTATGATATAATAAATAAATGAATTACATGACTATCTTTCATAGATCCATCAATATTGATAAGTGATAGTGAAGACTGAGTAAGCTGAATAAACTTATTTTCTTTCCTTGACGGATCCCAATTCAACCTGTTTTAAATTACAATGATTAACACAATAACTAAAGTTAAATATAGTTATATATTACTTCAAAATAACTTCTTAGAATCCTGGAGTTAAATTCAACAAAATTTCTAAGCCTTCAGTGTTATCATCCTTGGAAAACGTATTCAAATCTGGGAACTTGAACAAACTGACTCCATATTGAATTTTATTCTTTAAAAAGTTGGAATAGCAAGATAAAACAAGTCTTTCATCCATTGGACACGAATCTAAATATTGAATAGGATTAGGATGTCGAAATTTTTTATTGGGTATTTTTCCAGTGATATCATCAAAATGAATTAAATGTAACTGATAAATAATGCAAGTTAGGATATAAAAATAGTTATAATACTAAACTACATACTTCGTTCTTACTATTTAGTTCATTTGTACCAATTAAAAATTTAGTTTCATCAGTTGATGCAAGGACACGTCTTAAGCATCGAGTCTACTTGAAAGAATACTTAAATAAGATACATATTATTAATTGAGTTAATTAACATTACTGACAACTTTAATCCATAAACAATAGTTTCTGACATATTATACTATTATTCTAAATTAATGAATATGATAAATATTCACTCGCTTATGATTCTATCATTTTGTATTTTAATTGATTCACTTCATTTTGAGATATATTAAATGTTTCCGAAATAATCTTTAAAAAAATCAATTCCAAAAACGTGGTATAATAATTATTCCATTAAAAATAATATCATAAAATAATAGAAATATATTTTCATATTTTATTGGATTAAATTCTTTATTTAATTTAACAAATACTAATGTGCTATTCTTCAAAAACATTAACAAATAAATTTTAATGACAATAATTAACATCCCATAAATTTCATCAATTCCAAAATAAATAAATTCATTGATTCATTTTGGAAAAAATAAAATTAATTCATTCAACAAAAATATTATCAGTATTATAGCAAGCATATATTATAAAATATAAATTAATTTATTCAAATTAAATTAAAATTACTATTTTATATAATGAATTCAGGTATTTGTTTTATCATTTTATTAATAAAATTTATTTACTGTGAAATAAGATAAAGACACACAAGAAAGGAGGAGGGATCGTTTTAGAGGTAGAAACAGTAAAAGAGAGCATCATCAAATTGAAAATAGAAATTTTACTTTACAGGTCAGCCCTATGAATGGTAGACAAGTACCGAGCTCTTCCCAAACAAATGAAAATTCTACTGCAGATAATTCCCAGCCACAAAAATCAACACCGACTGAAGAAAATGAAGATAAAAAAGTTTCACCTTTGACAAAAGAAAACACGTAAATATTTTTCATTTATTTACTAACTAATATTGTATTTAACTTAAATTTTATAGACAATCAACAACCTCGGTTACTTCTAATGTGTCTCACCTTTCATTATCTAACATAGCTAGCCCTCCACATACTCAAGAACACGAACCAAATATAAGTTATGATGATTCAAAGTATCGGACTTCGACCAGTTCTAGATTCAATTACTCCACCTCATCAATTGTTCAAATTGATGACACTTCATTACAGTCCAACGTTCCTGGTCAATCCTTCATTAGTCCATTATCTCAAAATCGCATGATGTCAATTCAGCAACTGGAAAACTCGAATCATATCAGTCCATTGAAAATGCAGTCATCCACAACGGCCCAAGATGATATTAGTTCATCCCCACCAAATTCATCCCCGTTACCTCCTGTTACTAATAGCCCCATTAACCCACAATTTACAGGAGGTTCAGGGTTAGAAAAGTCAACACAGCAGCTTTCTATAACCACATCAGTCAAGTCAAAACCACAGACCACAAGTACAAATCTTAAAATTCCATCCAAAGTTAAGCCTTCAGGGACTAAGAAATTAAAGGAAACTGATGTACCTTCAGTAATCAAAATACTCCCTAAAGTTGCGAAATCAGGTGCTCAAGAAAAATCCACATCCAAAACATCACGGACTAAAAGCAAAAAAATTCGTTGCTATAAGTTATCCAAGCATGTTATCGTCAATGACGACATAGATATCTTTGCTGGAATGTCGACATCTAGCTCGTCACGAAGTAAGGTTAATCCCTTTGACATTGTTGCACAACATCTCAACAAATCTACTAAGAGATTTGAACGCGATCTGAACATTGACTTAAATCTCCATTTTCAAACCTATCAAAATACGCTGAATGGAATCTTAATTAACTTTAGTGATATGTGGGATACGCAAAATTCATTACTGCAAAAGATCAAGTATTTGGACAAAACCAACACGACTTTGAAGGATGAGCTCTTAGAGCTGAAAAAACAGCACAATGAGGTCAATGGAAGATTATGTCGCTTGAAGAGAGATTTTCAGAAGGATCAAGAGATACAAGAGGTAATTTAACTTTTCTATTATCTTATTATTTTGATCTAAATGTTCTTTCTGAAATAGAAATTAGAATCTAGTCACCACATAACCACGGAGCTTCAGAGTTTAAGTCAGGTATGCAGTCAGGGGTCAAGTACGCATGATTCTAGACCCGATATTGGCAAATGGGTAATTGTTCAACTAATTATCTAATCATCATTTATATTAATTCTGGTTTTAATAGTTTACATTACAGTCCAATTTACATCGACTGAAATCCAGATTAGGATTAGATGGTGTTTCAAATTTAGATGAAGATCAATCAGGTAATGATATTAATATTTCCTATCTATCAAATTAATATCTAATACATGATTGGACAGAAGTAGATTTAAATAATTGTATGGATTTATTTAATCGTCTCAAAATCGTCAACAAACAGCTAAAATCTAAATTAAGTTTAGAAGCATGATATTAACCCACTTTTTAGCCAATATTTATAATTTAATAAATATTATAAAATTTTTAAATGATTTTCTATGTTTTTGGAGCAATTGCATATTTATAATTGATTTAAATTTATTCACCAAGAGATATGCTATTATTTAATTAGTTATAGATATATGATTTTTCTGATAAAATGGTTAATCTAATTTTAATATAAAATTATTTTAATAAATGTGAGTCTAGGTATGATTGGGTTAAACCTTTTCAAGTCCAGCAAGCTCAAAAGATCTCTCTAAATCCTCGATCAAGTCGTCAGGATCTTCGATACCAATACAAAGACGGACGAGATCTTCAGGAAACTGGCGTTCTTTACGAATGTGTGCAGGAATGCTGGCATGAGACATGCGACATGGCATGCTGATCAAAGAGTTAATACATCCGAAACTAACACTAATACCGAAGATGCGAGTGCACTCGACAATCCTTTCACTGAGACCAATGTCACCAGTTTCAAAACTAAGTACAGCACCAGGACCCTTGGACATAGAAGCATGCAGCTCGTATTGAGGGTGTGTTTTGAGGCCAGGATAATTCACCTTGATCTTGTACTGCGTTAAGAAGTTAGCAATTTTAATTGCATTGGATTGCTGCTTATCCATGCGAACAGCCAGTGTTTTAACACCTCTCATCAAAAGCCAGCAGTCGAAGGGAGGCAAACCACATCCAGTGGCATTGATTACCTTATAAATCCTATCCCCTAATTCCTCCGTCTTGGTTCCAATAACGCCAGCCATCAAATCGTGATGACCGCTCAAATACTTGGTACCAGAGTGGTACACAATATCAGCACCTAACTCCAAAGGCTTCTGCAAATAAGGTGACATCATAGTATTATCAACCACAACCAGAGCATTCGGACAAATTTCATGAACAATACGACTAATCTGGGGAATATCCGCAATCTTAATCAATGGATTAGTAGGAGTTTCCAAAAGTACGAGAGCAGTCTTATCTTTATTTAGCTTAGCTCTAACAGTTTCGGGATCTGTAGTATCAACGTGGTGAGTGATAATATCGTTATTCTCCCTCAGAAATGTCAACAGACGATTGGTGCCCCCATACAAATCATCTCCGGCAATGACTTCCTGGCCAGATTTGACCAGTCGCATAATCGCATCGAGTGCGCTCATTCCACTATTGACTAAATAGGCACGACGTGCATTCATGATCTTGGCTAAATGGGATTCCGCATAAGTTCTAGTGGGATTGCCAGAACGAGTATAGTCGTATTGACCTGGTTCATTGATTGAATCCTGCTTGAACGTAGCGGTTTGGTAAATGGGCATAGAAGACGCGTTATAAGGGTCCCTAATGCCATCTTCAGCGGTATCCACCAACACTATTTCAGTTGCTTGACGGTATTTTTTAGGAGCATTAATTTGGTTCATTATTGAGGATAACTAGGATCCAATAAAGTATAATTAGTGAGATATATAGTTAGTAAAGTCAAGCTGTTAATGTTATTCTAAGCAGTAGTCCCCCTTGAAAGTTTTAAATTAAATAATTCATTAAAAGTAAAAGTGATATTTAAGTTTTTATGACACCAATTTAATCAGGATGTTGAAATCTTATTCCCATCCCATTGGTCCATTTCCCAAATTAAATTGATTTCATCATTTTCTTAATTTTATCTCTAACAAATTTGATTTGGTGCTAGAAAATTGCATCATTGGTTTTTCATGTTTGAAAATTTTGTTGTGCTGTATAATATCTCACGTTTTATATGGTATTGTATATAAGGTATATTATATATGTATAATAACTTTCAATAAATTTATTTATGTGTCACTTTTTTGAATATATGTAATTATATATTCACCTAGTCAAACGATGACATATCTAATTATAATTATCGTATATTGTAATAGCGATTTTATACTTTAAATTAATAATCAATCCATTTTATACAATATCGCATACCTCAAAATTAATCTTTGAATTTGATGTTTAGCTTATAATAAATTATAATAACTTCGATCACCTATTTTTGATGTTAGTATGTTAATTTACAAAAACCATAGAGTTAATATTATTAGTAACATTAGGACGAAGTTTATATTTTGGAGATCTGAAAGTAATAGAGAATAATTTAAAAGTTTATAGTAGGAATTTGAGTAGTAATACAGCATAAAAATGAAAAATAAAAGCTGGAATCAATATAAAATCAAAAAGCTCTGCCTGAGAATCGAACTCAGATCGCAGGATTCAAAGTCCTGAGTGCTAACCATTACACCAGCGGAGCTTATTACTCAGCATCGATCATCAAACTTATCCAAGTTATTGAAAATTTTATATCATTTCTTTTTTTTTCTATTTTCATCAATTTTAAAATCATAAATTTATCACTTACTCTCATTACTATTTTATCTTATTTTACATTAATAATATTTTTTTTCTTTTCATTTTTTTGTCCACAATATTAATAGAATATCTAATTATTTATAATCAAATTTTTTTAATTCTTTTCCATCTGATTTTTATTTTCAATTAAATAATCATATCACTATAACGTAATTCGAGTTGTTTTAGAATAATTATTAATATTATATTTTGATTCATATCTTATTTCAACTTATTCAATCAATTTGTAGTTTGAATTTTGATATATATATTTTATAAAACTATCAATATACACATTAGTTTCTGAATAAAGATAATTTTTCAAAAATTTAATATATGTAAAATCAAGTTGAGTAATATGCCATAAATATTAATATACAATAACCTATTACAGTTTCAATTCAATTGTATGATTATAATCCCATAAAATCAAAAACTAGATCAAATTTATTAAATAATAGTAAATTCTTGGATTGGATTAATTACCAGAATTAAATGAATAAATATGGATATTTAGGATAGATCTAAAAATGAAGATTACGAAGAAAGGATTAAATTTAAGGAATTAGTATATGATCAAGTATTATTATTAAAAATATGACAGAAATCAAAGCATATACTCATAGGTATAGACTAAAAAAGCTTACAACATTGGAGAAGTACCGATATGTTGTATATTCGTCAAAAATAATGAAATCATAGCTAAAGGTAGAAATAAAATAAACGAAACATTAAACATAATGCAATATTCTATAACTTAAATGGAATTGATATTAGTAGTCATTTAAGGAACTCAACACGCGGAATTAATTGCTTTCGAAGCGATATACAAAGATTTAAAGAGGGAGAATCCAGATTTGAAAGCTTCTGATATTATATTGAATGATGTGGATTTATATGTCACTGCTGAACATTTTTATTATGTGTGCCTCAGCACTTCGCCATTTAGGAATAAAGAAAGTATATTATGGCTGTGGTAATGAGAGGTTTGGAGAAAATGCATCAGTTTTGAGTATTCATTGTGACAATACGTATTCCACTTAGCCCTATCCATCATTAGGAGGCTATATGAGGGAAGAAGTAATTTTATTGCTCAGAAAATTTTATATTAAGGAAAACGCAGCAGGTAATAATATCATGTTATTTCAATTTAATTATTGAGTAACCAAAATTTTTTTGTTAGCTCCCGAGCCTAGGAAAAAGTGTAATAGAGTTTTAAAAACAGAAATAACATCATTATAATAAATAGAACAAATACAATTCTATTTCCGGATCATGGAAGCATTTATTTTGAATAATTTAGACTGAGGGTTATTGATTCATATATATGAATTCCAAAACTCAAATATTTCTTATCATCAATTAAAATGTATCCTATATTGCCTTTTGAATGATAGATGTTCAAAATAGCAACTTTGATAGATTGAACAAATCATTGTGACTTATATATATTAACTAAATTATATTTATTATATTAGAATCAAAGCGTCAAATTATCAATAAAACTCTTTTTATTTGAATACCAGAAAAGTGTTGATTAGACATAACTAATTCAATATTATATGCACCCACTATTTGTCCAGAACTGAGAATAACTGTAAATTAATATCATCAATAATATAAAAATTGTAAAGCAACATACTCTTTATAACACAATAATAAAAGTGAAAATTATTACATCTAATTTTGGAAATCAGAGTAAATATTTCTTGAATTGATATAATTAAATAATTCCAAATAAATAATAAAAATTTGAGCCAATGGTGATAAAATTAATGTTCATAATAGATAATGTGAGGACATAACATAGAGATAAAATGGTATATATAATCAATATATTGATATAAAGTAATTCTCGTATTCTAGACAGTTGTAAGAATTCAATTATTAACTAAAATCCCACAATTTAGAAAATCGTCATTTTACTATAGATATTTGTTTAGAATTTCAGAAACAATTTAATCATCAATAAATATAAAAATGTCAAATAAAGGATATCAATTTTTACAAACAGATCACTCAATCACTATCCAAATTCCAGTTTCCACTAACTTCAGTAAGGATGATATCCAAGTTGAAACTACTATAGATACTATTCATGTTCGTTGCAAATCTAATAGCTTAATCAAGGTAATTTTTATCACTGAATATAAAGTTTACACTTAACCTAATTAATATATAGGGTACTCTTCATTCAACTATTAAACCTGTTGAAACTGAATGGGACCTCCAAGCTTCATCTCCTATGGAATACACTCCTGATATTCAATTATTGATTATCAAATTAGAAAAGACTGAAGTCGGACCTCAGTGGCCATTAATTGTCAAATCTGGATTACCATCTGAAGAATATCCAGATTCCAAATCTATTTATTTATTAGCCAAAACATATATTAAAGATGAACCCAAAAAGGCTTTGGAATTATTCACCAAAAGTAGCGAAATGGGTTGTATTATGGCTACTCTCCACCTTGCTCAGGCTTACCACCTTGGCAACAACACCATATCCAAGCATCCTGATATGAAAGAAGCTTTCAAATGGTACATCATTGCTTCAGATAACGGAAACCCAATGGCCAGTTACTTTTTAGCCACCAGTTTATCACTTGGAAGACACACTGAAACCAACTTTTACGAAGCTTGCAACTTCTTCCGTCGTACAATTGAACAAATTGGTAGTCAAATTCCTTCTCCTGAGATGGTTACTGGATGGGATCAAAATAAAGTCCCCCTACTCAATGGAGAAGTTGGTAGCGAAGTCAAGAGCAGACTCGATTTATATGTTAGCTCATTATTCCAACTCGGTGGTTTGTACCTCCAAGGTGGCAATGGACTCAAACAAGATTTTGAACAATCTTTCAAATTTGTCAAGCATGGAAGTGAATTCAGTCACGGTCCTTGTATGTATGGTGTTGGTCTAGCTTATATGGAGGGCCTTGGTGTTGATGTGAATATGGAGTTGGCTACCAAAGCTTTCCACCGTGCTATTCAATTAGATCCTTCTTTACAACTCCCTCCTAACATTCCTCGCCCCTAAACTCTGCATAATAGATATCAATTTAATTATTAAATTCATAATTCATTTATTTTTATCACCATTATCAGTATATCAATTTTATTGTATATATTGTTGATATTGTCAAATCACGATTCTACTCGATATAAGAAAATTGCCCTTTTTAGAATTCAATTTATTGATATTTGTTTTAAATATTAATACATTTCATAGTGAAAATTTTATTGAATATCAAGGGGATGTTTATTTTGACTAATAAACTTACTTTTCCCTTACAATAGCTATAATTGAATAAAATCATTTTTAGGCGAAGCAACTATTTAAATACAAATATTAATAATGACTAACATTTTTACTTTTATTTATAGGAAGAGACATTTTGACAATATCAGAATATTAAAATTTTATTACGCATATTTAAATAATATGAGATAAAATTACAAATTTTTAAACTTTATTCTAAAAATATAATATTAAATAAAATAATGCGTTTGAAATTTCATTACTCCCTTTCTCAATTGTTCATACTCGTAATTAAATATATGATATTGATCTCATAAAATCGAAACCATTTATTTTTAATATATTCAAGTTAATATATTGAATTATTAACAACAAATTATATGACAAATGACAATATGTTTTTGGCGAATTTTTTTAAAATTTATTAATTTTTTAGAATTAGCTCCTCCACTGAAGATTATCAATTCAAATCATCGTGCTTGGAAAGGTTTATCAAATAATAAAACTTATCAAACTTGGTTTAAAATAAATTAATATTAACAAATTTTGCAGTATTGGTTTGCCAAATATTCTTGTATAAATTTAGAACCCATAAATAAAATTTTAAAATTGAATTAGTCAAATAATACATGAAACAATTTGGTTTTTATTGTTAAGTGTTGATCAACTAATATAATTCAATAATTCATAATGAGTACTGAAGCTGATAAAAACGCCAATAATAAGAGAAATTTACCTAGCGATGCTAACTCCGATCGTCCTAATAAATCAAAATCTAAAACTTTGAGTGAATTATATGTAATTAAAATAATTCAAATAAATATTGTATAGATATTCAAGCATATTCTTGTCTTTAGGATAAAGCCAAATTTAACAAAAATATTTTCAATGTTGAACCTAATTCACCTGGATTTTTAATTATGTGCGATAGAAATAAAGAGTCCAAAGCTGTGAGAGAAGCTTACGATTTATTAAATAGCGTAACAATTGATAAACAATAACATACTATTAATGTATTTTAATCAATATAATAGGTTATTGAGGAATTATACCCTGAACTTAATTCTCAAGAAGAGGAAGAGGAAGATGAACCAAAGGGAGTTGAAGACAGTATTGCTGAAGAATTAAAAGCACTTAAAGAGAAACCCGCTAAAAAGAGAGTTTTAATGTCTCTCAATACTACTATTGAGTGCTGTAATATCATTGCAATTACCTTAATACACAATAGCTAATTATTATCATTAGTGATTTATATTCGCTGTCTCCCACCTGTTGATCCTGTTAAAGTAGTTAAACGTTTATTTGAAAATCTTGCTAAAACTGGAATTAAAAAATCTCGGTAGGCTGAATATGATACTATTGCAAAGATACTATACTGAACTAACTTCTATTAGTTTTATTTCAAGGATTTTACCTTCTACTAACACTTGTTTTGGTAATTATAACGATATTCAAGCTATGGCTAAGAAACTTTTAGAACCTGAATTCCCTGAAAATTCAGAAACGCCATATAAGGTAACTTATCCAATTCCTAAAATAACAACTTTATACTCATATTAAAATAGTATGCTATTCAAATCAAATTACGTAATAACAGTCAACTCAAAAGAGATGAAGTCATTAAAAACATTGCTCAACTAATTCCTAATCCTCCTCACTCAGTCAATCTCACTCAACCTGATAAAACCATCATTGTGGAAGTATTCAAAAGAATATGTTGTATCAGTGTTGTTGAAGATTTTTTCAAATATAAAAAATTCAACATTGCTCTAGTTGCTGATGAAGTGAATAACAAAGACTCAAAGGAAGAAAACAAGTCTGATGATAATTAAATTTATTTTTTATTATTTGATTCCATTTTAATAAATCGCATCCATAGAATTCAATCCTCTTGCGTCTTTATTTTGATTTTTATAACATTAAATTGCATTTTGCACTATTATCAATCATGATGACTGCTTGATTGATCACATTTGAATTTTAGCCATATCATCTATCTAATATGATTAACCATGACTCATTTGACTATTGCAAAATTATTTTTTATTTTATATATTTACCTTTCTGTTTTAAATTGAATTATTATAATTTTGGAGCTTTTCATAATTTTTATTATATATTTAATTTGAATTAATTTTCAATATATTTTCCTATCAGATATCAACCAAAAAATTAATTTAAACAGAATAATAATTTTAGAAGCATTAATTTCTATTTTACTTGAATAGATATATCTAATTTTCAAATGACGAATACTAACAAATGTACGTGATGTGATAATTTTAAGTGATCATTTACAATTGTAGGTTAAGTTTAGATGAGATATGGTCGCATTGGACTGTTATTCTCTCTTCAATAATCACTTTTAGTCAATACTCTGTCAAAATTATTATCCTTTTTTATAATTCAAATCAATTTTCGATGCATTCATTACCATGATTTCAGTTCATTTTAGACTATAATCTAAACTAATTGTTCTATGATTTATATTCACATTTATCAAAAAATGAAATGATTTTTTTATCAAACTAAAAATGATTACAAAAACCGTTCACATGATTCGCTCATAACAAATAGTTCATATGATTATGATTGGCCAATCAAAATACAAGAAGCAATCAAATTTAATATCAGCTGATGATCACAGTTTACCATGGACCAATCAATTGCATTGAAGGAAATATTTTGATAATGCTTCCTAATTGGACTAATATCATCTGATGAAATTAATTATAGCTTTAATCTGATTTGACAGCAATCTGAAAAAGTATTTTAAGGTAAGGTTCAAACTATCATCAATATTTTTTATCAAATAAGAATAATGTAAGTTAATATCTCGGTCCAATGATTACATGTGACTTGAATACCTACTATGACTCACAGTCCCAAAGATTCATCAAATATGCTAAATCTATCAACACGAGTATATATTTCGTCATTTTTATTAATACACGTTGATTTAGATGGAAGATAATACATATTTTTACGAAAATTTTTTGGCAGGGGTCGCTGGAGAAACTAGCACCACAGAGGTAAAAATTCCTTCCAGATTGAATATTTTAATTGTGAGTATTAATTGATACTTTGGATAGATACCTAATACAGAATATACTCAAGTAGAGGAATCAACAACTGCTGAAGCATTTACAAATTCTCCAAAAACACCACCACCACCTCCTCCTCTTGATATTGCTTTACAAAATCAAAACAAAAAGAATGGTGGTGGTAAAGCTTCAGCAACTAAAAAAAATCCTAAGATAGCGCCAGCTCCATATCCTACAAGCAAACCCTCTTTAGTGAATATTGCTCCTGCTCCCCCTCAAGCTCCTAAAGTTAAACTCACTCCTGGACAATTACATGATGATGGTCAAATTAAAGTAGCTATTACTAATAATACTCAGACCACCGTAAAGCCATATAGACACCCAATAGGAAGTGAGGAGTGGCTAAGGGCAAGAAGAGAAAATCATAAAGAAGTGGAACGTCGTCGTCGTGAAAGTATTAATGATGGAATTAATGAGTTAGCTCGATTAGTCCCTGGTTGCGAAAAGAACAAAGGAAGTATATTAAACAGAACAGTTCAATATATTCATGAAGTCAGAGAGCAACACAATCAACAGCTAGAGAAATTTACTTTGGAGAAATTGTTGCTGGATAAAGCGATCAACGAACTTAGCAGCATGGTTGATGAGCTTCAGAAAATGAACAATGATTTATGTCAAGAGAATGCTAAGCTTAAAGACCAAGTTGCTGAACTCGAGAGGAAGATGACATTCCAAAATAATACTTAATTCTATATATGTTTTCAATTATGAAAATTATTTTTTGTTTATATTCATTTTATTTTTTATAAATTTATCAAATGTAACCTTAATAAATCTAATATATCAATTCAGAATTAATGGGTTGTTTTAAGTCTATTTTTTTTAATAAATACTTTATTCATGCTTTTGCCCAAGAATTTTTAAAATTACAGTATATTTATTCACATATTTTAACTACCGTATTACTACTGATATCATCTATTTTTTAATCAATACATGAGAAAAAGTATGAGATAATAATGATTAATTTTAATTCAATTTTATTAAAAATTAATTTGATTGGAAGTAAAAATGAATTAGATGTTACCACGTATTAGATCAAGAAAGTCTACTTAAATACAAAAAGGCCTGCTTATTTACCTTGCCTCTCAATTCCATTCAAACTTTATAAAGTGCAACTAAAAGAATTCGATTTTAAATATTTGTTACATCTGTATAATATTTGATCTCATATTTTTGGGAACTGAGCCCCCATAATTTTGTCATTCAATATTCAATTAAGGTGTAGACTTCAAATTTTATAATCTATATATAATCCATTGATTCACAATTGCCATTGCCTTTGTTATAATTAAATTCGAATTTTTTAATAATCTATTTTTCAATTAATTGACTTTGAATTATAACTATACTTAACTAATAGTCAATTAATACTTTATTCAATTAATTAAAATGAAAAAATCTTTTGCTTCACGTTTTCGTAACTGGGATGCATACGCGAAGACTTTGGATGATTTCACCGTTAAAACATCATCTGGAGCTATATGTAAATACAATTTTATTCACCGTTTACTAGCCATAACTAATCATAATACTATATAGTAACTCTATTAAGTGGATTTATCATCACTTGTTTAGTTATATCTCAATTCTCTGAATATTTACAAGTCACATTCAAATCCGAGCTATCAGTTGATAAATCAAGAGGACAAGAGTTACCAATCAATATCGATATCACTTTCCCTCATATTACCTGTGACTGTAAGTTCTATTTTATCCAGCATGAATACTTTAATTAACTTTAAGATTTTCAGTACTTAGCATAGATTCAGTTCAAGAAACTGGAGAACATAAAATTGATTTGGAGAGTAGTCTATTTAAAACTAAACTTGATCAGAATGGCTTTGAAATTAAATCCGAAAAAACTGGTGTGTTTTATATTTATTCACCTGTTCAAAACCAGTTTTATTTATTTCAATTTAGAATTGAGAGATACTTCTGCAAAAATTGATGAAGAGCTCAAGAATGCTAAACCTAACAGTGACCCCAATTATTGCGGACCATGTTACGGAGGTGAGCCTAAAGAGGGTACCAAATGTTGTAACACTTGTGCCGAAGTGAAAGAAGCTTACGAACGTAAAGGATGGTTATTCGAAGATTATGGGAAGATTGAACAATGTGTCAAAGAAGGTATTGCTGATAAAATTATGAAATTAGAAGGGGAGGGATGCAGAATTCATGGCTCTCTCAAAGTCAAAAAAGTACCTGGGCTTTTAAGTTTAACTCTTGGTGATTCTTTCTTCTTCGGCAACTTGATGTTGCATACTTTATACAATGGTAAACACAATGATTATAGCCATACCATTAACAGTTTAAGTTTTGGAGAAGCTATTTTGGGTCAAAACAATCCGTTAGATGGATATACTACCACAGTTGAACAAGGTATATAACCTTTTTATTATTTTTGCATTAACTAACATTTGATAATAGGACATAGAAAAACTCAGTATTTTTTGAATGTAGTTGCCACAGATGTTAAGTATCTCAATGGAACTGTTGTCAAAACCAATCAATTTTCAGTGACCGAGCACTCTCAAATCTTCGATCCAGATGTTGACGATGGCTTACCAGGTAAGAATCAAAATATTTTATATAAAATTATTAACTGATTCATTTCTATTTTAATTGTAGGCATTTACTTCAAATTTAATATTTCACCAATCTTGATCACTTATACTCAAACCAAGCAATCATTTGCCTACTTTTTAACTGGCATTTGCGCCATCATTGGAGGTATTTTTACAGTGACGAGTATTATTGATGCTGCAATTTATAACGCTAAACGTACATTGAGCAAGAAAATCGAATTGGGTAAAGCATCTTAATCATTTTATCATAACCTATACATAAAGCTGGTAAATATATGTTTTTTGGGCTGAATTGAATAAACATTTTTTCAAATCAATTTTGGTTATTCAACAGGCATTATATCTACTTCATTTTTAGCTATTCATATTTTTAAACCGTTTTTCAAGTCGGATTATAAAATAATAATATTATTGTTGAGCCATTTGCACTATATAAATCACTTGTAAAGTTAAATATCATATTAATACAACATATATAATCAACTCACGTGATAATATATTTTTGGTGTTTAATAATTTTTATTAGTAAAATTATATATTTTGGCTGTATTTTTGCAAGCCTTTTGAATTAAGCCGATAAAAGATATCTATGATAAATACTAATTTCGACACCCTTTGCTACCTCTTTTGCTGACTGAAATAGAGCTCACCTCATCATTGATCCCATCCTTGGAAAAATCTGAAGGTTGATGTCTATATTCTACATCGCCATCCCAGCATACTCTATCACCTTTACAATTTTTATCATAATAAAAGCAAACACACTTTTCATCACTATTTTCAATTTTCCAATGGGCTGAACTTGCAATGTCGTTAAAGTATAGTACATTCTGACATTCTTCAAACAGAGGAACCCACTTCTTTTCCCCTTTGAAATTACTGTCACTATATAGCCAAAGTGAAGGTAAATTCGATTGAGCCAAACTCATTCTATCTACATTGTTACTATCAGGTTTAGAAATCGCTGAACTATTGGCAAGCGAAATTAAATACAAATAAATCGACTGGCTTAAATTCATATCGAATATATAATCATACAAAGACTATTCATTCTATTGTCAATGTAGTAGTGATTTATATATGATTTAATTGATTAAACTAACAAAATTTAAAATTTTTGACAAGTTTTAGAATTTCTAATTAAAATAGTAATAAAACTTTTAATAGTTGTTATTATGAGTTACAATTCAATTGAAATTCAAATTTAAAGGTTTGAAATGGTGTATTAATAAATTTTAAAAGTTTAACCTTTTTCAATCAAATTGGATTGATTTTTTATATGTTAGATCTTAGCACATTAATAACGCTTTTTTGATAAAAATCTTAATATATAATTATCAAAATATTTGGATATATATGTCTCTCACCATTTTCAATATAACTATAACAAATAAAATATTTTTAATATTTGGAAAATATTGTCATAAGTATAAACACTATAAAAATATGGTATGGATTCATAATGTTTTAAAATTCCTATCTCTATTAATACAAATATTATTGTAATATTTGTATTATATTTTTCAGATTGAAATAGGCAATTTGGAATTCGATATTAGAAAATAATATATATATATAGAAACTTAATAATAATAAAGCGTGATTTGTTGATGACTATTCAACTTTTGATTCATATTAGATACACTTAAATAAAAATACTCGTATTTGGTTCATTATTAATAATGGAGATTGACTATTTTTATTTCTAATCCAAACATATAATTTTTTTGAATGCTATGTAAAGTGTATTTAAATAAGATATATAAATCATCAGTAGTCTATTTGACTACATTAGTTGATATTTTATAATTTATAGTCAAATGTATGAGATATTAATAGGTGAACTTTTAGCCAAGTTTACTGTTGATTGATCATTATGAAAAAACGAAAATAATGACAAAAGTTGAAAATTTTAATTCATTTTAATTTCTTGGCTTTGATCAGTGCTATTTTTTCATATAATAAGGTTGTATTTGTGAGTTTATAATAGGTTACTTCAAACATCATTATAAAATTTGATATCTGAATTGATCCTTTTATCATTTTAATACTGAATAGCAATTATCAGATTCTGGTCATAAAAATATTCAAAACATACTTTCCAAATATAATTATTGAAAACAATCATATCCTTGCTAAATTATTGAAGATATAATTTTATGTAATTATATTCATGAATATTGCTGTGTATTGATATAAATTTTAAATATCAGAGGTTGGTATGTAAACATAAAATTTAGATGAAATTTTAATGGAAAAATGTATTTAATTCAAGAGATTAATGGTACATAAATATTAAAGAGTTTAAGGTAAAGAAAACTCGAGGATTTTAATAAATTATATATACCTCTAAAATCTATATATACTTTGGAATTATGTATCAAAATCTATGCAACTCATCAGAAATGAATAATAATTGAGATAACCATCCTTTGAACTATATTCAAATCACAATGCTTAAGCAGTGTTTAGTAGTTGAAAATATTAGTGCAGAAATTAAATAATGGCACAATTTTAAAATTAAAATTAAACAAATAAATTAATAAATAATATATAAAATTTAATGAATAATATAAAATTAATAGCCTTTTTTATTATTAATAACTATACCTTAATTATATATTATAGTTTCAAGTAATTTAATATATATAATTATTTTAGTTATTAATTAAAATATATATATTTTTGATTTTATAACTTATTTTTATAGGTTAATGTATATATTAGTATAGAAATTAATTAATAACACAATTTTAAAATTAAAATTAAACAAATAAATTAATAAATAATATATAAAATTTAATGAATAATATAAAATTAATAGCCTTTTTTATTATTAATAACTTTTTTTTATACCTTTGGTAAGCTTCTAATACCTAAAAAACAGTTTTTTTTATTAAGGACTGAAATTTGATGTTTCACAAACCAATTTAATTTGTTTGCAGGAATTTTTTTTCTTGTAAGCTGTTTTTTTAATTGTCTAAAACAATTATAATCACATAGATTATAATCAGGTGAATATACTAGATGTGGTAACTCCCTCTAATTTTTTTTATATAAAAAATCTTTTATAGCTTTAGCTTTATGTATTTTATAATTATCATACAAAATAATAGGTGTCTTTAATTTATATTAAGAATACTATTTAGAAATTGTTTTATTTAAAAAAGTAATATATAACTTACTATTAATT
Organism: Conidiobolus incongruus B7586; assembly: GCA_000697335.1. Taxonomy (NCBI): domain Eukaryota; kingdom Fungi; phylum Entomophthoromycota; class Entomophthoromycetes; order Entomophthorales; family Conidiobolaceae; genus Conidiobolus; species Conidiobolus incongruus. Next base: position 2,804 of record JNEM01011791.1, on the reverse strand, counting down.
TATTTTCTTTGAGGTATTAAATAAAAAAACCATATACCATTATAATCTATTATAATAATTAACATTCACTTATATTTAAAGTGTTTATTTATTGGAATTTGTAGAGGGGATTAATTTAGCTTAACCCAACATCTTGTTTTATTTTTAGGTAAAGGATTATATAAAGGAATTTAAAATTCATTAATTGTAAGTATTCACTGTAAAAACTTTTGTTTTTGGTTATACCTTAATAAGTTTAGTTTAGCTATAGCTACTCTAATTTTCTTTTAGGCTTCTGTTAAATTATAAGGTATCTAATTTACATTTTTATTAATTAATCTAAGTTTAAACTTAAGTAAATATAATATGCTTGTATAATTAATATTAAATTGCTTTAATAGTTCTCTAATAGAAATAAAAAGGTATTTCTTAATATATTTTTTTACTCTATTAATAAATAAAAGAATAACAATACAAATTAGTCTTTTAGATTTTGGTAAATTTTAAATAATGTCCCTTCTAGCTTTAAAATCACAAATCTAGTGATATATGGTAGTTTTAGATAAAACACCATCTCTATAAGTTGTTTGTAAGTTTTAGATGATTTTAGAGGGTTTATGGTTAAGTTTTAAAGATACAAAAATAAAAACCTTTTGATAATCAAAATTTAGTTTAAACATGATTAAATTTAAGTGTAAATTTTAAAATCAAAATATTTTAATAAAAAAAATAATTAAAATTGAATATATATATATAGTTTGAAAATATTTATTTTCCTCTATATTTTATATACATATAATCTTTCAAAATATATAATATGTTTGAAAGATCAGAAATTAAAAAATTTGCTATTTTTTAATTTCTATACTAATATAATAAAATATATTTATTAATTCAATATCTTTTTTATTAATTATCATTTATCTTATTATATTTTATAAAGAAATTTTTGAAAAAGATTATAAATTTATAATTATTTTAATTTAATAATTAATATATTTTTTATCAAATTAATTTAAAATTAAATTATATATTAACTTATAAAAATAAGTTATAAAATCAAAAATATATATATATTAATTAATAACTAAAATAATTATATATATTAAATTACTTGAAATTATAATATATAATTAAGGTATATTATTTAATAATAAATAAATATATTTAAATATATATAGTAAACTATTAGCAAAAATATTAACCTTTAATATTTAACTAAAGTAAATTATAAATTTGTGGGTTTTTAAGATAAAAGGATATATTTAACAATATATAACTATATCTTTTTTCTCTCTTTATTATTATTTTATATTATATTTTATAAATATACTAAATTTTTTTATTAGTATTATTATACTTAAATCCCTCTCTAAAAAAATTTACTTGTATATTAATCAACTTTATAAAAAAGGTAAATTAACTTATAATAATATTAGAATTACTAGTGTTAGTTAGTTTATTATAGTTAAAGTTATTAAGAATAACAATAAAAAAACATTTAAATTTAAACTTAAATGTATTAAAATTATAAATAAATATGATGAGAAGTATATTTATAAGTTAGTTAATATAAGCAAGTATAGTACTATTGTAGAAATATAACAGGAATTATAAAATTATATAAGAATATTAGTTAGCATTAATATTATTATATATACTTTATATTAACATAGATACCACTTACATTTTAAGAAAAAACACCTCTAATTAAAAAAATCCTACTATAAAGTTAGGTAAGAGTTTAAATATCACTACTAATATTAAACTAAAATTAATTAGAGTAAAGTTATTTAATTTAATAAAACAAAAATATACCTTAGTAAATTTAATAAAAAAGTTAAATACTTTAGAAAAAATATAAAACTACTTTATAACCATTATGTTAATTTTACCCAAAAGTATAATAGTAGGTTAATTATTGTTTAAAGATATATGTTGTTTTTAAGTATAAAATATCTTTATAAAGTTAATAAAGGAATTAATACTAAAATATACTAAAGTATTCTAAATAATAAATTGAAAAAAACCATTGAATAATATAAATTAAATAAATTTAATATTATTTTCTAATAAGATAATACTTTTTATTATACTACAACTTTTATTACCAAATAAGTTAAAAATAATAAGATAACAGTTATAAAATAATCTCTTTAATTTTTTAACTTTAATCTAATTAAACACTTTTAGGATTAATTAAAAAAAGTTATTAAAGTTTTACCCCTAGCTAAAAATTTAAATCAACTTTAAGAATATATTTAAGAAGTATAGAATAAAATTAACTTTTCCTAATATAAAAAGTTAGTTGATTCTATACCTTATAAACTTAAAGAGGTTAGAAAAGTTAAAGGTAGATACACTAGGTTTTAATTTTTTTTATCACTAAAAACCTATAAATTTATAATTTACCTTAGGTAAAATTTAAAGGTTTATATTTTAATCAATTAATAGTTAAATATCATTATTTAATAATATATATAATTAATAAATATAATAGACTTTAATTATTTAATTTAGATTTATTTTATTAAATATTAATTAAGTTATTAGTAAAAATATAAGTGTTTTTGATTTTATAACTCACTTTTACAGGTTAGTGTATATATATATATATATATTTACTGATTTAAAATCTAATTTATATAATATAAAATTATATAAACCTATAAATTATTATATAAATACAATGAATATAAATTAAATTAGTTTAATTTAATAAATAAAATCTTTTTTTATTTATTCAATTTTTTTATTAAATTACTTATATTTTTGATTATCAATTTAATCTTTATTATATCTTTTTAATATAAAATTATTTTTAT
>JNEM01011782.1:0-18634 GCA_000697335.1 Conidiobolus incongruus B7586 | reverse complement strand
AATAATATTTATAAATTCTAATTATTAAATATTTTATAAAAAAATTCTAATTATTATGAATAGCTAAAAATATAATATGGTTTTTAATTTAATATTTATAAATATATTAATTATCAATATATTTTATATTATTTTTAAATAAAATAATTTTTAATTAATATTAATATTATAATTTAATATTATTTATAACTTTACAAAATAATTAAAAATTATAAAAATTTAATATATTTATTAAATTATAGTCTATTTAATTAAAAAAAATAAACTAATAGAAAATTATATAAATAAATTAAAATTATAAAATATTAAATTATAGTTTTTAATAAAAATACTATATTTTAAATATTAAAAGTATATTAAAAATATGGTAAAAAGTTATTAATAATTAAAGAGAGTATTAATTATTTCTTGTGTATTAATTATCTTTAATTTTGATTTTAAAATTTTATCATTGCTTAATTTCTGTATTATTATTGAATTAAAAAAGATAAAAGTTGGGTATAATCAATTTTTGAAAAATTTTAGATAAATATTTTATTATATTACAAATGTAAATGAATATTGAAATCATCAATAATATATAAATATCAATTAAAAACTCAAACTCAAATTGATTAAATATTTATTTTTAATGTTTAGTCAGATTGACTACATAATCTAAGTATATTGGTGTCCCAGTCAACTAGATTCTTTTGGGAGTAGGAAAATCCTTCAAATTTACCAACTTCCATCACCACATTATGGGGATCTGGATTTTGTAATAATTGTTGAATAGTAGCCAATCCCCAAGAATTATCCTTAAGATTGTTTTGGTTTAACATAGCTAGAGATGTGGCTAAAAATCTACGACTGTGGAGATTTTGTGGTAAGATCATTAGGGATTTTTGAGCTGATATTTTGGCCCATTCAAATTCACCAACCAGCAAGTAAGCTTCGCTTTGGACTTGGTGCAAGTATGACTTCTCCTGAGGGGTCACACCAACCTTCTGGCAATGGTCCAGTGCGCGTTCTATCAGAGTGACTGTGAAGAATGCAAGTTGAGGATACACTTTGTTCAAGAATGCTCCTAATCTGGCCCAGTGGAAAGGATTGGTGGGATAGAGATGCAAAGCTTTTGAGAGGGTTGACTTGGCGATGGAAAACTGGTTCTGAATGAGATAGGCGCAACTTGACAAATATTCCAAATGGCCGTAGAAATCTTCAGTGCGGGATTCTAAGCTGGTTTTGGTTATTTCGTCCAATGCTGCGGTTGTGAGAGTAAAGTCTTTGTCTAGGATGCCCATCGCACACAGACCAAAGAGGATTGGAAGGGTTTGTGATTGGTTGCGGATACAGTCCAACAGCTGCTCCTTGGCAATGGTTCTCTTATTCAATGCCCACACGACTTGTGCCATGAGGAGACGAGCATCACGGATGAAAGAGGGATGACCAACGGCAAGGGTGAGAGCTTGGTCGAACTGGGCGAAGCTATTTGGGAGATCTTGGTTGTAGTAGTACGCTAATCCCAGTCCCAAATAAGCACGTGCCTGGTCCTGCGTATTTCCAGGATCTTTGCGCTTCTGATTCAGAGCATCTGCATCCAAGTACATTTGGATGGAGTCTGAATACTTGCCCAAACTGCACAGGATACGCGCGTAATTGAGCATCAAAGAAACGGTATAATTAATAGGTTTCTTACTCTTGTCAGCATTAATTTGCTGGATACCAATCTGCAGCATCACTGCAGCTTTCTCATACATTTCCAAGCGCTCCAAGTATAATGCCAACAAATTGTACGCTAATGGTTTATTCTGAATCAATTCGACGTACTTGCTCATGGAAAACATTCCAGAATTCAATTGGTCCAAACTCAGCATGCTGGCCTCAGCCTTCGAATTTTGGAATAGTGCTTCAGCATATTCCAAATACACTTGAGAAGATTGTCCCTCATTGATATTGTAAGCATGAGTTGCCAATTCTAACAAATCAGTCGAATTTAAACTCTTGGCAACTAGAGTTTGCCCCAACCATGCTGAAACGTACTCTGGATCAAGACGTTGAGCATATACGAACGCCTGATTAGCCAAATCGTAATCCATCTGAATCAAGCACAGGTACCCATAGTTAGTGAAGGGAATGTGGTTCTTAGGCTGCCTCAAAATAGCCTGGACGAAAGCGTCCCGACTCATTTTGGGATTGGTCTTCATCGAGATCAGCCCCAACAAATTCCAGTTAAGGAAATTGTCCGGCTGGTGACGTAATGCCAACTGGATAGATTTTGATGCCAGTTCCAAATACAGTGTTACATTCGTATTCACGTGATCCTGGAAGAAGTGACAAGAGGCATAAGCGAATGCTATCTTGTACAAATAGTGACTTAACAATTCAGGTGTTGGTCCATTATAAATCATCATAACATAACGGTAGCACAACACACTAGTCAACAAGCATAAATGAATTAGATCAGCTTGAGAATGCGTGGACTTGATCAAGTTTTCAACAATTTCCAAATCTTGTTTAAGAATATTATTACTTTTAAAACCTTTACCGAGTTCGGTAACTTGGTTGAAGATAAAATGACAGAAGTTGACTTTGGTTGGAATGATGTAGCTTCCTACTAATCTTAGCATTAGGAGGAGATCACCGGTAATTTCCCAAAAGATCTCAATATTACTATGGTCAGCTAAGATGGTTTGTAATAGTTGAAAAGCTTGGAGGCAGGTTTCTACCATTTTCCCATATAACCCTTGATTGAACTCTTGCTGAGCCTGATAAATATAACACTCCAAGATACTCTTGTAGCAAGGAAGTTGATAAATACTCAAATTCTGGGGATCTTGTTCCAAAGCTACAAAGATACTGTTGAGAGAATCGATAGCAATGTTATAGTCCCCAACTTTCATAGATACGAGGGCGATGTAATAGGAGCAGGCGTAAGCATTCGGGTCGAGTTTGAGTCCACGTTGGAATGCTTTCAACGATGCCATATAGCGACCCTCATGGAAGTATGCTTCACCCAAGCCTTCCCAGATGATAGGGTCCTTGTTGTCTATTCTCAAGCCATTTTGGAAACTGGTGATAGCGCTGGGATACTCTTTAGAGCTCAATTGTAAAAATCCCAATTTGCGCCAACCCCAACTTGCATTAGGTACTGATTGGGTAGCCAATACGACCAAACCTTGAGCGAATTCCAAATCATCGTTCATGATGGACAAGTCATAGAGATCTGTGATGGCACTCAAATTGGAAGATTGCAAACTAATAGCTTTCTGATAGCACTTCTTAGCTCTTTCCCTATCACTTTCCACACACAAGTAAAAGCGTCCAAGGTAAAGGAACGTATCGGAGTGGTTGGGATTCAATTTGGCGGCTTGAATCCAACATGACATAGCATAAGATCTGTCTGTGGCGTAGTTGCCACCCATCTCCCAGTATACTCTTCCTAATCGATATGATGACATTCCTTCATTAGGATTCAATTCTATAGAGATCTTCAACTTCTCAATAGCTGATTCGTAATCCTTCTTGGAGAAGTATACCCATCCCAAAGTACTTAGTAAGTGTGGATTATTGGGATCAATGTTCAATCCCTGTTTCAAATGATCTAAGGCTAAATCGAACTGGGTGGTTTCCATCAAGTAGTTACTGAGCCCTTCGAGCGCACGAATACTCGACGGAGACTTTTCGATCACCTTGACGAATAAAGGATACGCCAGTTGGTGGAACTTGTTCTCCATCTTGAGGTAAGAGTTCGCCATTGTTAATTGAGCAGATTCCCACACTTTGGAGAGGTCATAGTTCGTGGATTTGGTGCAGCTGGTGACTTTATCCAGGAGGTTGGAGCAGAAATACTGGCATTCGTTGTAAAGTTCGCACTGGAATGTCACATAAGCCATCGTGTGTAGATAGAAAATACTGTTGTTGAGAGTATTCTTGAGATTCAGGAGTTGATCCAGTGTGATTTGATCATGGCCATTCTTAAACTGATTATACGCTTGTAGGAATTTGAAGAAATCGGAGTCGTTCTCGAGTGTTAAACTGTGATTGATGATGGCTTGGTCATAGTCACCAGGGGAGAGTACATTCTGATACTCCAATTCGATTTGGTAGGGTAGAAAGTAAGGAGATCCTGTTGAGATACAGTATTTGGTGAGTTCCATCATTTTCTGGAATCGGATAGGCAGATCTGTTGGAATATTAATAGAGATACATTTATGAAGGAAAGAAAGGTAGTTTTGATTAATTTGTAAATTTTCTTCAAGCGACAATTGATCATTCACTTGGAAGAATCTCTCATAAACATCCTCCAACTTAGATTTTGATAACACTTCCACCATCACTTTCTTTTTAATAGTTTCCAAACTATCGGACGTAAGACGTCTCCTTCTACTATCATATAACTTATTTATCGTCGACTCGTCGTAATCCTCCTGAAATTTCTGCATCTTCCTCAAAATATCGATCTGATTGGGCAATTCCGGTAAATCCTTGATCGCATCATATATGGGACTATCGGGTAACTGTAACATCAATGTATTCATATATCCCTCGCTATCCACATAGTCCTTGGAATATATGGTCAACAATTTGTCAATCGTTTCCAAAGCTTTCGCACCCATGCCATTCTCGCAATACACTGTTATCAATTTGGAATATGTCTCGCACAATGATTGCAAAGCACCAATACTGGAATACAAATTGCACAAGCCCTGCCACGCTAGGGGTGCTGTCGGATTCAGATTAGTAGCTTTTTTGTAAGTGTTTTCAGCATTCTCCACCTGTTTCAAATTCAAATAAGTTAGACCTAAAAACACAAGTGCTGTATAATTTTCAGGCTCCCACTCTAAAATTTGTTTACAGGTATCCAAAGCTTGGTCGTAGTCTTTGTCATTAATGTATTCTTTAGCTTTTTTTAGCCATGATTTGGTACTCATACTACTATAATTGATTTATGATTTATTGATTTATTGATTATTTAGTTTTATAAATTTTATATTGGTTTAAATTTTAAGTTTTGATTTTGGTGACATTTTGTGGGTATTTATGTAGTCATCAGGATTACGATAAAAATATGGGAATAATTAAAAAGTTATCAAAAACAGTAAATAAATATCAGATGTAGAAAATATATATAATAAGTAATATTTTTTGAAAATATAGAAATCTATTAAAATTTGAAAGAAATAAATAACTACATGTATGTTTAATAATTTCGAATCAAAATCATTTTTAAAATATTTCGGTCTAAATGAAAATATAAGCAATGGTGGTTTAGTGGTATAATTACCGCCTGCCACGCGGTAGACCGGGGTTCGATTCCCCGCCATTGCATATAAATTCATCTCATTCAATTCAGGATCTCCTATTAATATCTTTATTTTAACAAAAATTTTACTTTTTTTACATAAATTTCTAAATATTTATATTTTTACGACTTCATTCATCCTGAATTGGTTTATAATATACTTTAAATATAATTTTTCATTTTGATTAATATATAATTTTTTATATAGTATTATTCCAATTTAAAATAATTCATATAATTATTCCAATATTTATTAATGAATATCAATTAAAATCCACAATGAAAATATCATATAATTAATAAAAAAAGTTCAATTATCCATGTATTTTGATAATTTAGAAATTAACAAGGCTAAATTCAAAAAAATATTGTTATTTTGGTTTTTAGTTGTTCATTGAAAGTGATTGCATGGATGTTTTCAATAATTCGTTGTAACAGTTTGGATTAAATTACTTATTATCATTGGTGAATAATCTACCAATTGACTAGCTAATAAAATTGCTATTATAATTGTATGGTTATTAGGATACATTAATAAGTTATATCATATTTATGGTGTTTTTGATAACTGTGTATTTATAATACTAACAACTGATGTAGTGTAATCCAAAGTATGCTCTGTGTAAATAAATTATTTCAACGACAAATAATAGTTTATATTTTGATTTTTTCCTTTTTTAGTCACTCTTTTATCCATAATAATAAATGGTGTATATTTAATAAATTCCAATATATTGTAAGATCAAGGTTAATTTATAGTTAAATTGTAATTTGGTTATTAATAATTTGCTTGGTTTGATTTCTAATTCTAATTATTGAATTGGTTATTTATAACTAAATTTTGTTGATATTTTATTGGTGTATAAATTTCTATAATAGTAGGAGAATTAGTTTTGATTGTTAATTGAATTGATCTAAGCTTGGGTGATTATGAGAGGTCTGAACAAACCTTATGACAAAGAATCATTTCCTTTTATAAGAGGTATGGGTTATAGTCAAGTTGTTGCAGTTGCAACAATTATACTATCCTGAAATATAAAATATGTTGATGTTTTACTACTTTCAGATTAATTTCGAACTTAGTCAATTTAATTTAAATAATTCTGTTGTTAAAAAATCAAACATAAATTGGATAAATTTTCTATAAATATTCAATCTTAGTCTGAAATTTTGTAATTGTTATATCTTATAATATCCCTCATTTTTCTTTTTGAATAATTAAAAAGTAATTCTCAATTAATCTTTTGATGCCATTCATTAAAAATTCATATATTTTAGCCTAGTTCAATAAAACTCTTCTGAAAAGAACTGTAAATAACAAATCATTATTCTAAGATTATCATTCACCACTAATGATTTTAGAATTTCAAGCTTGTTTGCAAATTCTAAAGAGCCAACTTTCATTATGTTTCAGAACAGAATGAAATTGGAATTATGGATTTAACCTTTTGGGAACCGTCAGAAATTGTTTAATCTGTGAAATGTATACTGCAATGTTCAATTCTGGTTTATGATAAATTTTTGACCAAATTCAGTATATTAATTAATAAAAAAATATAATAATCAATAATATATAACTTAATGAAAATGTATTATTATTATGAATTTAAGATAAATTGTACTCAGGATATTTTTTCATAATTCTCCTCTGTTAATTTCAATATATTGCCACTAGTCAGGTGACTCCCTTCCACCCTAGTATCCTTATAATCAACCTAATGTTAAAGTCATTTCTCCCTCATATACCATCTGCTCTTGCTCTATCTTTTAATTGACCGATGATGCAAGTCACTGGATAATCTCATGAATCACCTTATCCAACCCACACTATATAAAACCTGAAATTAGAGCTATCCTCAACAGAAAGAGTTCGATCTGGGTCCTCCCAGCTATTAGACTCAAATCAATAAACCCCATATCTCCCTAACACTTACCTGGAATTCCCCAGATCTCTCTCTTTTACTTAAACTACTCTGGACATGGCTTTCCCAAGACGTGTTAATATAATTATTATTCACTAAAGCTTAGTAACTAATTTATTTGATTTGAGAAATTTAGTTTTAAAATATTTGACCAAATATTGGGTCAACGGGTCAAAAATTTTATTAAAGTATTAAAATCATTTATTTTATTACTGTAATTATGATATTTGTTTCTATTATAATTCTTGAAAAATTTGTGTTATTAATTGCTAGGTTCGATGAGTTACAAAAAATAAAGTGCATAAATTAAAAATTCTATAATTTTTATATTAAACTGGTGGGATGTACATAATGAATTCTGATCAGTGTCTCTTCTTTTTACTCAATTTCTTTCTCATGCTACGCTTAGCGGACGAGAATTTCGAGTTGGAAATTTGAGGATTGTCAAATCCGTCACTAATAATATTATCGAGACGATCGTGCTTCCTCTTGGATTTCTTACCGACGGGGCCGAAGCCGTCGTCGTCATTATCACTGTCCCTAGCGAACTGTCTGGCTCTGGAAAGGGAGGATTGCTTGTTGGATTGGTCGAGTTCTGCCATCTTGCCGGAGCCGTGGAAGTCGTCAAAGTCGAGGAGCTCGTTATGGAGGGAGCGCTGGTTAAGACGCTCCAAGCGCTTCTTCTGCTTCTTGGTCGTAGTGAGACGAATGAAGTTTTCCTCTTCGTACGTCTCGCGCTCCATCAACTCGCGGTCGTCATCCTCCAAATTCATTGTACCAATAACCTTTTCCCGCTCGGGCCCTTCAGAATATTGATTGGCCAAATCGCGGAGCATTCGCGAGCGTGCTGCCTTCTCCTTCTTACGCTGCTCACTCCTTTGCTCCTTGGAGTACCCGGGATTATCGTCGTAAGGCATGGGTGCAATTCTAGGTGCTTTGTAAAGTCCATCGCCCTCCTCCTTACCTTGGTCTTCATCTTCATCCTCATCATCTTGAACCAACAAATTGGGGTTGGGTTTGAACATATAAGGATCGTCAGTAGTTTGATCAGCATTATTCAAATCGAGGGAAGCTGCCTTAATCAACTTGTCGATCTGGTACTTCATCTTAGTTTCCAATGGCTTAATCTTTTCTAGATATGCTCTGGTCTTTATTAATTTTAATATAATGGGATGATCTTTGATGTCGGTTTTGGTTAATTTTAATAGAGAATAATAGCTTAACAAAGTAATATATTCTAATAATAAGTGGGGTTTTGAATCCAGTAAACTGATACCCAATTCCATAGGTTTAGAGCCATTTTTAAAACTATAAAAAATAATTAATAAAAATCGATTTAATATAAAAATTTGTTTACATTTCAAAATCATTATTCAGTTTTTCCGAAATTAATTTAACTTGACTGGAAATGGTATCAATAGATTTCTTAATATTTAATATTGGTGATCCTTGTTCGTTATTTTCTGTTGTCATTTTTGGTTATTTGAATTATTATTAAATATTAAAAAATTCTGTTCACTTATTTATATTACTATTTTGATATTATATAATTATGGGATTTAATTATTGACATGATTAATTCAAAACCAGATTAAAAAATATCATTAATTAAATTAATTCACGATTTAAATTAGAGATAAAAATAATCAATTTCATTTTACAAAATCAAATTCTTTAAAAATACTTATCAAAAAACGAATGTTTTATTATATAAAACTGATAAATATTAATATTTGTATGTCTTTTTCCTTCTATGAATAATGATTAAACTTTATCCAATTGTTAAAAACTATATTAAGATTTCAAAAAGTTATGCTTTTGACGTTTAGTTAATCCGGATGTAATGGGCTCAATTTCGGAATTGGGAATCACTTTAATACAGGAGAGCAAGTAGCCTCCAGTTGCAGACATTGACATATCGGGGTGAGTTCTTCCTGGCAATACCTAGTATTCGGGTTAGGAGAAGTGTTAAGATAATATGATGATTAGTGTACTTGGTAATGTCTTAACCAACTTTCAGAAAGTTGAGTATAGATAAACTCGTCACTCGCCATTAAATGGGCGGCTGTAGCTGTAAGAGGCTAAGGTCTTTTTTAATATAGATCAAATTAAATAAATAGATATAAATTTACCTCTTTGTATTGGCTATAAACAACAATAGGTCTAGAGGGACCAACAAATTGTTTAAGTTTAGAAATTACGGACCAAGGGTTGATAAAACTACTGATAATCAAACTACCAAAAGATCAATATAATGATATAAAATTGAAACAAAAATTATAAAAATTACCAATCAAAGTTTCCATCGTAAATCTCTTCTCGTTTTTTGATAAATTCTTCATATTTAGCCATTTTTCTAGCATATTTCTTGGTTAATGTTTCATCTTCAGTTTCGGGTTTTTCAGGAACAGGTTCTAAATTTTTTATTAATATAAATTTTTTAAATGTTAAATTAGGTAATTTACCTTGGTAACTTTCGTTCAATTTATCCCAGGATATCGTGAATAAACTATCGTGATAACTTTGAGAAAAGTTAAAATATCTGATAATGTCATAGTTGGGGAATTCGGCTTCGTGAATTGCTACGACTTTTCCGTAACCTATAAAAATTATTGGATATTACAGATTTTAGTAATGATATGTATGTTTTACCAGCTAATCTTTCCATTACTGAACCAACGATTAATCCTTGAGTATCGTCAACTACTAATACTTTAGATTGTGCGTGAATATTGGCTGATGTTAAAATTTGGGATAATGTATCAACTCTAAGTTCACTACAACAGGTAATTAATAATCCAATCAAATTTAAATTTGAAAATCTAAATTACCGAATTTTAGAAGGATTTTTATCAAAGAAAAATTGACAAATATTATAGTGATTGGGTTCCAAAGGTGTGAAAATATTATTAAATCTAATTAATCAAAATTTATCAGTGATATTTTAAATAGTATATAAAATTTACTTTTTCTTCTTCTTATTAATATATTTAGCCTTTGAGTATTCTGTCTTTTTATCAAATTCGGAATGGTTGGCAATTATTGCATTCACAATATCCTGATCATCCCAAATCAATTGATTATATTGCTTATGTTCATTGTAAATCCTTACTTGATGACTAGTTTCGCCACTTTCAATATTTGCTTTCATGTTTTCAATTTCTTCAAATGTTAATTTTTGATTATGGGGATTTGATTTAATATTTTGATTGTTGGCTGAAGTTTCCTCTATTCATAAAAATTAGTTCCATAACTTATTATATCTTATATAGATATAAAAATATTACCAACTTCGGATAGATCATGATCTTTTCTAGTAATAAAGGCTCTATTCTTTTCAATTTTATAACTGTAACCGTAAGGTTTAGAAATAATATCGTTACTTTGAAATTTGCCAAATTTGCCCAAATCAATTAAACTAAATCATACTTAATATATCAATATTATATTTTGATAATGAGAATACCTATCAGCTCTGACAGTAACTAATTTTAAATTACCGCTGGGTAATTGAATAATTAATTGATCTTCGTGTTGAATTATATTAGATGCCATATCTATTTATTAATGCAATTCTTTTATTCATTTCAAGTTTGATGAAATTTATTTAATCATTGGTATAGTGGATATTTATGGGATTAGATTGGAATAAATGAAATTTTCATTATCATTGATATTTTGTATAAACTATAAATTAAACTTTATTCCATTAAATTTAATCAATTTATCAATAATCAATAATCAATAATCAATATGCCATATTTAAACAGATCTAACGGAGGTATTATAGAAGTAGACAATCCCAACTAATTTAAGAGAAAAACCTTTTGAGATACATCTCCAGACCAAAATATTTACATTTTCAATTATTTAGGTTAATTATTTATTTGGTCATAGCTTTTCCAATATCTGACAACCCAAACTTAATACAATTTACAAATTTTAAATATTTTCAAAATCAGTCCAAATTGTTTAAGAGCCAACTCAATAAAAATTATAGCGAGAGTAAAAATATTACGAGTAAAGTAGTATTGGATACTAATTTAGAAAAGGAAATCGATGACAAGTTGGTAAATAACAATATATATATATATATACATCCCAAAACTGATAATAATTTCAATTTTCAATAGAATATCCAAAATGAACAATTGACAATTTTGACACCACCACCAAAGCAGCCCGACTTCAATATAAATTTTAAAAGTTTTATTTCCAATTTATATTTATTTATTACCTCCAAACCCAATTTTATCAACATCAATATAAATTCTATAATTATGTTAATAATTTTGCCAATTCTATTGGGTTTAATTTACCAATTTTATTAAGACTACGAGATGGCGTTTGAAACTCACAAGTTGAAAAATTAAAAGAACAAGAAGAATATATAAGTCGGTATAATGCGAGTTGTCACGACGTACAATCCAATGCTTATGATCTTAAAAAATCCTGTGATGACTTAGCGCCAAACTTAGATTCGAGTTTCTCGAAGTTGATTAGGACATCAATTTAGGTGGAAATCATAATAATGTTGATCAATCAGTTCATTAATTCTATGGATTTAAAAACCTCGATAATTTTGAGTTAAGGATTTTTTTCGGCCACGATATTGGCTAATGTTCCCAGCTTCTTTAGATTATACGGATCCAAGCAATCAACAGAACCTCGCGAGGTGAAGCATATTTTGTGCTTTGAGAATTTTCCTAATTAATCAAATTCATCTGTTAATAGAAATTCTCCCACCTCTGGCATATCCTCAAACTTCGAGAGTAATTGAACACTTTTCATTGTCTGATTTATTTGAGTCAGAACGTTAATAAATAAACTATTTAATTCAAAAAAATGTATATTATAAATTATTAAGATTTATTATTAATGAACTAATTAGAAACTTCATGGAACATGAACTGATCTTGATTTTCTTTAACGTATTGTAAGGATCGCTTTTCATCGATAAATAAACTGTAAGCCCTGTCAATATCAGCTACTTCTACAATCTTTGACTTACGCTTTAAACTTATTAAACTTGAGGTTGTGATTAATTGGATAGCGTATCTTAGAGATGTATTCTGTCCAATTTTTGTCAAATGCTCCAGAGATTCTTCGTTAAATTCCACATCTTCTTCATCAGCTCGAGTGCTCAAAATTTGCTTCATATGCTCGTGGCTGTATGGCTCAGTGCTGATAATCAACATACGATCCAGCAAATCTATGGGAATACCGTGGGGCGAGACGTATTGAGTACCTCTGATGCGTGAATGACCGCGGTTGGAAGCCATGATCAAAATGGGAGCCAAGCTGTTTTCCAAAGCTCGATTCAAGAATGAGAAACATTCAATATCCAGCATATGAACTTCGTCAATGAACAAAACACCAGGAATGATGGTTGCCTTATTTTCGTCTTTCCAAGCTTCAATCTTCTCATTCACCTTATCCCTAACCTCCTGCTTGATTTCACCTGTGTCTCCTGAGAACAAGGCCAAAAATCCTCTCTTTTGACTGTTAATCACATCGATATCGTGTAAATTAAAGTTGTGGACAGATTCAATATCTCTCTGAAGTTCGCCATCAGGACAAGGAATAAATTTTGTTTCGGATCCGAATGCATCGTATTCCGTTGCGCGAGTGATGGATCTACCTAGTTTTGTAATGGTTCCAGATCCCTTTTCTATACTGATGATATCACTATTGGAAGGTTAGAATAGTGATTGCTAATAGAATAGTGATAAATAAAATTACCCAGCTATGACTTTTTCTTTGTTGAGAGATTCGATCATTTTAACACCGAGATCGTAAATAGTTTCCATATCAGTCGTCTTTAAAGTAATTTTACCAGTCTGAATTTGCTACATTAAATAATAACAATAAATCAGATTATATAATATAAATAGAATATAAAATATTTACGTTGCTAGTTGTAGATCTTTCAATATTAATTTCCACTACTTCTCCTTCGATAACAGTTTTCGACTCCTTCAATCTAACACCGATTGATTTACGTAACATTTGAGTTAAAACCTCGGTTTTCGATAGTTCCAAACTGAAGATTTCACTGGCTGATACCGAATTAAAAGGTACATCCTGTCCCAAAGAATTAGCCAACCCTAAAACTTCAATCAATTTCATATTCATAATTATACAGCTGTATAAAATTACCCATAGCGATAGCAGTTTTACCAGTACCTGGTCCTCCAGCAATCAAAATAGCTCTACCTGCGATTTGACCCTCCTTAATCATTTTCGATATGACACCGGCAGCTTTACGGGCTCTTAACTGTCCGACCATACCTTCAGACACCGTCTTAGGTTCTAAATTTTCGTCTAATCCCAAGCCACGTACGTGAGAATGGATACCTATTCATTTTAAATTAAAATTGTATTGGAGTATTGTAAATTTTTAGGGTTACCAATTCTTTCTACTGTTTGATAATCTTTTACTTCAGTGTTGGTAGATATGGTATTAATACTCTGTTATTGATCCATTAATTAGTACAATATTAAAACTGTATATTTTTATAGTATTTAATAGTTTACCATGATTTTTAAAGAATTTTATGGTATTAAAAATGTGGTTCAATTCAATTAAGTTCAATAAATTATTCAAAATATATTTTAGTGATATCAAATTATTAGTGTATTTAATTTGTTTGAAATGTGAAAGTAATTTATGGGATCTTTTTTATCAACTTCATTTTTTTGAACTAATTTGCAGAATTTTTCAATAGATGGAAGGTTAAAAATATAGAATAATACATATTGTTATATTCTTTTATAATTATGATTAGAGCAAAAATAAATGATAGCCAATTCAAAAACAATTTTATTAAATTCATATTTTATTTAAATTTAAAATTTTACAAATATTAAAAGATTCTAAATATATTATTTTAATAGTCTATTAAAAATATATGTTTTTAATTAATATATGCTAATTGTTTTGATTGATCTTTATTTGGAACTGATATATATTTCCATCTTTTAATAATATTAAATTATAACATTATAACTTTTATATTATTGTTTCTAAAATTTTTATTAGCTATAAATATAATTATTAATTAATAATATTCCTTTTCATTTAATTAATATTTATAAAAATAGTTTTAATTTATACCATAATCACCAAATTATTTAATAAGTTTAACACTAAATAAATCTTATTTTATGTTTTGATATATAGTTATTATTGTTAATTTAATATAAAATATAATTATAAAGTTAGATTAAATTTTTTATTTATTTTATAAAACCCTAATTACAACAAATCCAATATTGGTTAAAACTCGGATATTAATATACTTTATATTAATACTATCCTAGATTTGCATAATTTTATTATATATTATATTATTATTGATTTAAACATTTTATTCTTGATTATTCTTCATAAATTATAAATAATATCTGATCATTAAATATTAATGGATATATAATAGTTAAATAATATTATACAATATAACTCCTGACTAATAGTAGATATTTTTTATTATAAATAAAAGGATACTTGTTATTTGTAATGTTTGATATATTGAGAAATATCAAAAATATTAAATTTTCCTTAAATTTAAAATCAAATTATATTTGACTTTTTATAATAATTTTACTAAAAGAACATATTTACAAAAATATTAGGTATCGCCCTATGCTTTTGAAAAAATTAATTAATTCTTAAAAATATTCTTTTTTTATATATATCTATATTGTTAATTAGTAAATTTATATAATTAAATTAAACATAAATATCACTAAATAGTAATATTTTGACACCTATATATAATTTTTTATTGGCTAGCAAGAATACTTAGTTATTTCGAAATTATATTGAATAGTTAAATTATATTATTTTAGAAGGTTTATATTATCATAATAGGATTATTAAAAATATTATATTATTTTAATTCCAATAACCAAATATAATACTTTTTCTATTATTAGATATAATTAATTTAGAAAATAATAAACAATTTTAAATAATTATTATAGTCTATAATTAATATTTAAACTTAAAATCATATAATAAAAAATAAATAGTTTTTAAAATATAATATTAAGCTATTAAAAGGAATAATTATCAAGAGTAATAACCTTGGGTAAAGTTAATTTAATTTAATTTAATAATTGTTGTTATATAGTTATTTGTAAATTTAAATAAGAACATAATATTTATTATATGTAATTGATTTTAAATTCATTAAATTTTGCTTAAAATTTCTTTTAAAATTTGATTATATATATATTTATCTAAAATTTATTATTATTTAAGATATAAGTAAATATACACTAACTTGTAAAAGTAAGTTATAAAATTATAATTATATATATTATTATCAATAACTCTGTTAATTCTTAATTAAATCAATTTAAATTAAAATATATAATAAATTTGTATTATTTATTTATAATTAAATTTATTTAATCTAATTATATTAATTTTTAGTTGATATATTGAAATTTAAATTATATCTAAAGTAAATTATTAATTTATATATTTTAGTTATAAAAAGAAAATTAAAACTTAATATATTTATCTTTTGTTTTTTTAACTTCCTTAAGTTTATAAGGTATAAAGTCAATTAATTTCTTATATTAAAAAAGATTGATTTTGTTTTAAGCTTCTTAAATATATTTTTAAATCTTATTTTAATTATTTAATAATAAGAAAGCTTTAATTACTTTTTTTAACTAATCCCAAAGGTATTTAATTAGATTAAAGTTAAAAGATTAAAAAAGCTACTTTATAACTATTATTTTATTATTTTTAAACTATATAGTAGTAGAAATAGTAATATAGCAAAAGATATTATCTTGTTGGAAAATAATATTTAATTTATTTAACTTATACTATTCAATAATTTTTTTAATTTATTATTTAAAATATTTTAATATATTTCAATATTAATTACTTGATTAACTTTATAAAGATATTTTACATTAAAAGTTTATATATATCTTTAAATTATAATTAACCCACTATTATATTTTTAGGTTGAAATAATATAATAATTACAAAATAGTTTTTTTTTCTTTTGAAATATTTAGCTTTTTTATTAAATTTACTAAAATATATTTTTGTTTTATTAAACTAAATAACTTTATTCTAATTAGTTTTAATTTAACTTTAGTGGTGATATTTAAACTTTACTTAATTCTATAATATGACTTTTTTAATTAAAGGTGTTTTTTTTAAAGTATAAGTAGTATTTATTATAATATAAAATATATATAATAGTATTAATACTAATTAATATTCTTATATAGTTTTGTAATTCTTTATGTATTTTTACAATAGTACTATATTTACCTATAATAACCAACTTATAAATATATTTTTTATTATATTTATTTATAATTTTAATACACTTAAGTTTAAGTTTAAATATATCTTTATTATAATTTTTAATAACTTTAACTATAATAAACTAACTAACACTAGTAATTCTAATAATTTTATAAGTTAATTTACCTTTATTATAGAGTTAGTTAATATTTAAGTGATTTTTTTTAAAAAGGGATTTAGGTATTTTAATATTAATATTATTTAAAATAATAATTTATAATAATAATATTATTGAATATATATATATATAATTTAATAAAAAAAAGAAAGATTTAAGCAATTTTTGTTTTATATATCTTTTTAACTTTTAAACTCACAAATTTATAACTCACCCTATTTAAAATTTAAGATTTAATATATTAACCAATAATATATTACATATATTAACCTACAAAAATAAGTTATAAAATTAAAAACACTTATATTTTTACTAATAACTTAATTAATATTTAATAAAATAAATTTAAATTAAATAATTAAAATCTATTATATTTATAAATTATATATATCATTATATAATGATATTTAGTTATTAATTAACTAAAATATAAACTTTTAAATTTTACTTAAGGTAAGTTATAAATTTATAGGTTTTTGGTGATAAAAAAAATTAAAACTTAGTGTATCTACCTTTAGCTTTTTTAACTTCCTTAAGTTTATAGGGTATAGAATCAACTAACTTCTTATACTAAAAAAGGTTAATTCTATTCTATGTTTCTTAAATATATTCCTAAAATTGATTTAAATTTTTAATTAGGGGGAAAGCTTTAATAACTTTTTTTAATTAATCCCAAAGGTGTTTAATTAGATTAAAGTTAAAAGATTAAAGAAGTTACTTTATAACTATTATCTTGTTATTTTTAAGCTATTTGGTAATAAAAGTTATAGTATAATAAAAAATATTATTTTACTAGAAAATAATATTAGATTTATTTAACTTATATTATTTAATAGTTTTTTTTTAATTTAATATTTATAATACTTTAGTATATTTTAGTATTAATTCCTTTATTAACTTTATAAAGATACCTTATACTAAAAAACAACATATATCTTTAAATAATAATTAACTTATTATTATACTTTTAAGTAAATTAACATAATAGTTATATAGTAGTTTTATATCTTTTCTAAAGTATCTAGCTTTTTTATTAAATCTACTAAAGTATAATTTTATTTTATTAGATTAAATAACCTTACTCTAATTAGTTTTAATTTAATATTAATAACAATATTTAAACTCCTACTTAGTTTTATAGTGGGATTTTTTTAGTTGGGGGTGTTTTTTCTTAAAGTGTAAGTGATATTTATGCTAATGTAAAGTATATATAATAGTATCAGTGTTAACTAATATTCTTATATAGTTTTATAGTTCTTGTTATATTTCTACAGTAGTACTATATTTACTTATATTAACTAACCTACAAATATATTTCTTATCATATTTATCTATAATTTTAACATACTTAAGTTTAAGTTTAAATGTTTTTTATTATTATTCTTAATAACTTTAACTATAGTAAACTAGCTAACACTAGTAATTCTAGCAATATTATAAGTTAATTTACTTTTTTTATAAAGTTAATTAATACACAAGTAGATTTTTTTAGAGAGGGATTTAGGTATAATAATACTAATAAAAAAAATTTAGTATATCTGTAAAATATAATATAAAATAATAACAAAGAGAGAAAAAAGATATAGTTATATATTGTTAAATATATCCCTTTATTTTAAAAACCTGCAAATTTATAACTCAGCTTGGTTAAATATTAAGGATTAATATTTTTGCTAATAGTTTACTATATATATTTAAATATATTTATTTATTATTAAATAATATACCTTAATTATATATTTTAATTTTAAGTAATCTAATATATATAATTGTTTTAGTTATTAATTAATATATATATATTTCTGATTTTATAACTTACTTTTGTAGGTTAATATATAATTAAATATAATATTATTAAATATAATAGATTAAGTTGATCCAAATTATATATATTATATATATATTACGATAAAACTTTATTTACTATAATTTATTAAGGTTTTTATAGATTTTTTAAAAAAAATAAATAA
>JNEM01011773.1:0-10254 GCA_000697335.1 Conidiobolus incongruus B7586 | reverse complement strand
AGATATTTTATTTTAGTTTTTAATAAATAACTTTTTTTTAAATATAAGAAATTTGTTAAAAATATAGAATATTATAATTAATAAAAAAAATATTCATTTTATATTAATTCTATATTTTGATATATTATATTTTAAATTGTTGATTTTTTTAATTATAAAAAATTTCTCTTATATAAAATACAAAGCAATAATAATTGATTTTATATATCAAATCAAATTATTTAATTCATTTTTTATTATAATTTTTCTTAAAATATTTTTCACCTAGTGTTAAAATTATAAGTGTTTAATATAGAGACATCTTTAGTATATATTATAATTCAAATTTTTCATAGTTAAGCAATACTAGGGTATTTCAAAATTATCCAACTATCTTAAATTAATAATTAAGCTAGTATTATTTCTATTTTAAGCTGGATTTATCAGTCTAAAATTAAAAAATACTCTTAGGTCTCTTTTTTATATTTTAATTAAATATTTTATGATTCAATAAATCAATTATTTAAACCTAGGAGTGATAAAAAACAAAATTTTTTTACGATATCCTTTGATAATATCTCAAGTTAGCTTTAAGACATATAATTCTGATATATTAAATAGCAGAATTAATAAATAATTTACTAAATCATATTATGAGTACTTTTCTAACAACAATTGTTACTTAAAAAACTTATAAAACATAACCATATCTAAAATACATTTTTAAATCAATAATTGACATTAATTTAAAGAATTTTGAGAACATATTACCACTTGGTAATAAATAAATATTATCCCAAACTGCATTCAATTATCACATACTAGTTTAGAGTATATAGTAATTAGATCAATTTATTATTTTTTATAGTATGACCATATTATTATGCTCAATTAGATATTGGAACATAATTTTTTCAAACTATGAAATTTTATCCAAAAATTATTAGTTGAACAATCTACTAGGTTTTTTTTTGTACCGCGTGGTATTTGGATTAACTGTCCAAATGCATAATAAATTTTACCCAACGATTTTTTAATAAAAAATATTATAAATTTTAGTTAATATATAACAAAAAATATGCTTAAATACGTGTATATTTTATACTAATTTATTTGAATGAATGCTTATTTATTCATATTTTCAACTATCTTGTTGTTTTGTGTATATCAATTTCCTTATAATCAATAAGTTTGACTATTTACCATGACAATATTTCAAGTAAATTAAAAAAGAAAAAAATGTACAATCAAGTAGAGTTAGGTGAATATTATTTATTCAATTATTGTGATTTTATTATTTTATTTCTCCATTAAGTTGTTATATTGTTGTTTTTGATTGAACTAATAAGCCTTTGGTAAATATTAAATAATTGAATTAGTCATGAATTTTTATCTAATTGCATATTGTTCATGATGTGAATTCAATAAAAATCTTCTCTAAATATAATAGTAAGAGTTAATTGCAATAATTAATTTATTGAGGATTGATATTGATGATATATTTATAAAATCTATAGGTGAATTTATGTTCTCTGCTATAATATTTTTTTGGCTCACGATGAATATTTCAATATTGAGAATGTAGAATAAAATTATTTATTATTTGACTCAGAGTAAATAAGTTGAATTTTGTAAAATTGTGAGATTAAATTATACATTGTACAACTGAATACCAATTTTTACAAATATGTCAACAAAAATTTCACGAAATATTATGTCTTGAAATTGTTGGAAAAATAAATATTAAAATTCAATATAACAATTCTATAAAAGGTTAATATGTTATCAAATATAAATAGTTTGACTAGAGACATTGATTATTAGTAATTTTAAAAACAAAACAATTGTCAAGTTAGAATAATTTTTTATAATAAAATGAATCATATTTTGATATCAATTGTTACAACCTGTTCATACATGTTACCCAAACTAGAAAATATTGAAATATAAAAATTATATTATAATTAAAGTAACCCAGAATATTTTATAGAGAAATTATTCAATTCCTTTATTTTACTAAATGTAACTTTGGTTGCAATAAAGATATAATATATTGTTTATTATTTTTCTATACACAGAATATATTTATATATAGAATAATGTTAACATATAATCTTGTTATCATAGTTTGAGTTATATATATATATATATATATTTAAACATTCAAAAATGACTTTAAGACAAGATAATATATAATAAAGATTGTAATGAAGAATGAATCAGGAAGCTAAAAACAATCAATATTATCTTTAATTCAGTAATTTAATATATATATATCGAAATAAACAAATAGAGTTGATATTTTCTCAATCCAAGTATAAAATAATATTATAAATATTAAATACAGTCAAAATTAAAATATATAGATATATCAGGAAAAATTTAATTTATCATTGATCTTTTCACAAATCATAGCTATTTACTACTCGAATTAATGAATATTGTAATTATAATACTATTAAAAATGTCAAAAAATATTATTTCAAATTTCAATATATAAAAGTCCAAATTATTAATGGATTTCAAATTGAAATTATATAACTAATCCGATTTTCAGAATTTTGAATGATATATGAAATCATTTATATTATTGAGTATGAATAAAGTAACAAATTCCTAACTCCAAAATTATGTTTATACTAGTGCACTTCGAATCATATTTTGATCACTAGAACAATAGAGTTTATATATACTCTTACATTACTCATTACCTTGTCAAAGGAAGTTCAAAAGAGTGCTAATAACCATAAAATTTCGGGTATGATTGCAATATTCGTCAATAGTGTAGCTAGTGGCTCCTTAATCTTTCCCGGCATCTTCTCCCTCGTTCTTTATAGTCTTTTAGCACTTTGTACGGTTTTGTGTTTATACGATTATTATATTAGTAATTTACATTTGAAATATTCAGGCTACAATTTGAGTATTTCGTTTTAAAACATTAATGTTAATCGATTTTAATATTAGGAGACACCACATTTTTGGAAATATTTGATTTTGGCTCTATATATTATACTAACCGCTCCCGTATTATATATCCTTATAATAACTAATCAAACGATACATCTAATTCAATTCTTTTTATAACAAAAATTAGTTCCCAAATTCAAACTATTCTACTACATTCTCGCAATTTTAGCTTTTCAAACATACATATTGACCGTTATATCATATCTACTCAAAATTACATTTTCACTCAAACAAAGTTTGAAGTAACATAAAATTAATATTGAAAAATCCAATGTATATAGTGAATGCAAAAACATCATCCTAAAAGCTATCATGTTTATAATCCCTTATATGGTCTTATATTTTGATAAAACTTGAATATTGGAAGTATGAATGGATTACCGATCGAGTCAGACTTGGACAATGGATTACAAAGCAATATTTTTTACCTGTAATGACAGTTACTGTGAATTGATTAACTATTTCATTAGTGAATATTGATATGGAAAAAGATTTTATTGTAATATTATAATTATTTAATCTATCTTGATTAACAAATAAAAAAATTCAAGTTCTTTATGAATATTTCACTAATTCATTTTGTTTTTAGAGATTGAATGGTTTGAATTGATGTAGTTTGGGGGAAATCTCTTTATATGCTACTCTAACTCAACTTTACTCTCTGCTCAATCAAGTGAATATTTTATTCAAGTATCTCTTTACCTACTGAAATTGTTATCACTATATAAAGTCAATAATCAAATAATAATGATATTTCAGCATAGTAAGTTGTTAATTAAATTAGCAATATCTACCAATACATACTTATTGCTGAAATAATTTATGTACATTGAATATCTTATAATCAATCCATGTATGCCTTTGGAACTATAGTATCTATTTTTCATTTGATTAAAGTTTTATAAAATGAATCTATACATTCGATCGTATACAGATTCTTTAATTCCGATATTTGATAAAATTTAATTTCAATTATTACAGATTGATTGATAATAATATATTACTTTTCTTGATTATCAATTATCATAGGAGTTTAACAATGTTTATTAAAATATCATTATTTAAATATTATATATAGTTGTAAATTTGACCATTCTATTGAAAACATATTAAAATTATACAAAAGTGGTGTATAAATTTTGAAATTGATTTAAATAACAGGTATGGTATAACTATTATGTGGTTTTGACACTATTATCTCGCACTCACTGTAATTTAGAATTTGGAGATTGAATTGGGTTTAATTAAACAAAGATGAAATTATAAGAGATATTTAAAAGTAAACAAATGTTATGGAATCAATGTTGATAGAATTATATTTTTCAAATTTTATTGGTCATATAATGATTATATTTAAATCGCTGATTATATTACTTTAATATTTTGAACCTTTAATTAATATATATGATTTTTAAAATATTCATTTTCAAAAATTTTACAATTTGGCTGTTAACCATAAATATAAATTTGTTTAGTAGATTATTTATAACACTGCTAAATCTTCTGGTACCTCATTTATCCCATAAAGAAATTACATCAATAAATAAATCCTGAATTATGATGTCCCAATTCCTAAAATTCAATCAATGATTGCTCATTTAGTCAATAAACTATTCAACTTAAATGAATCAGATGCTGTTATGATTAATATTCCCGAAAATTGGAATGATCCCAATTGGGTGCTAGGAATTAAAGATATTACCAAGTATTTAACTTTCAGAGAAATTATTGAGCTGAGCATGGTGAATAGATACTTGAGACATAAACTTAAGTTGGAAATCTTTGAATTAATAGATTATAAACAGTGCAAAGGTTTGCTTGGAATTGATAAGCATCGCGGTAAATTCAATGGTAAGTGGATCATTGGTTATGAAGTAGAGAAGTTGAGGAAGTCTCTGGCAAATATTGGCCAATGTGTCAGAAATTTGCAGTTGGATGGGGGTTTCAATACGTATTTGTTGATGCCAATTGTTATGTCGTGCACACAGTTAAAGAATTTGACAATGACAAATATTACTATTCCTCTAACAACCTTGAAAGAGGCTTTGGAACAGTTAAAATGTTTAGAATCTTTGAATTTAGTAGATGTGACAGTTGTGGAATGGTGCAATATTGTTCTGAATATTGCTGAAATGATTCCTCCCAATTTAAAGAGCTTGAACACAACAAGATGTAGTAAAATGAGATCCACGTTAACCCAAGACCCTATTAAGATTGGTTACTACTATCCCAATGACCAATTGCATTTTGAATTTTTCCACTTCCTTAATTGTCATATTCCACATCTCCAGCAGTTGACGATGGCTGGTTACGAAGCTAACTTTTTGTCAAATCTCTACGAATTTTTAAGTAAACATCCCAATATACAAATTCTTTCACTTTCTGTAGATTTATTGGATCAATCTATAATAGATTATTTGTCTACAAGTATCCAACTAAAA
This sequence comes from Conidiobolus incongruus B7586, assembly GCA_000697335.1. Lineage (NCBI taxonomy): Eukaryota > Fungi > Entomophthoromycota > Entomophthoromycetes > Entomophthorales > Conidiobolaceae > Conidiobolus > Conidiobolus incongruus. The sequence continues at coordinate 4,867 of JNEM01011773.1, read as the reverse complement.
GATATGACATTTGTTGGGGCGTATCATCCACCACGACGAATGGAAACACTTAACTTTCCAATCTTCAACCATGTCAAAACCTTCCACTTCCGATTCTTGGGACCCACTTTTGATGCAATAGCTTCACGAGTATATCTCAAATTCCCGAATATTACAAAATTAACAATGTGCTACATTGGCAATTTCCCAAATTTTTTACCAACACTCATAGAAAAATCCCCCAAACTTGACACTCTACAACTATGGGACTATTCTGGCAAATTGGAGTTGAAATCTGTACTCCCGCCTAATCCCATTGAAACTATAGAATTAAGATATTTTGATTCACGTTTGATAGATTTGAAAATATTTCAGCAGTCTTATAAGTTGAAGAGAGTAATTATTTATAATAGTTATATTGTCCAATGTAGGGCAAATTTTAGGGAGTTGGAGGATTATTTTAAGAGTTTTCACAGTTGGAATAGTATTGTGGATAGGGATAAGATTAAATGTTATAAACTTTAATTTCAATAAGAATTATTGCACATTAAAGAATCAGTTGAGTTGTAACAATATATTAAATATATCTATTTAATCACTTTATTTTTTGAAATGTTATGCCTTATTTAATATAATTGAAATTATAATAAATTATTGATGATATAAAATTTAAAGTTGTCTCTATCACTACTCACAATCGTTATTACTATCAATTTTATCATTTTTTTAATATGGGCATTTTAAATTATGAAATTATAGAAAAATAGCTAAATTAATATTTTAATATAATTGAAATATTGAATAAAATATTGAGATCATATAACTATATAAAATAATAGTGTAAATCTTCTCATTCAAATCAAAGATTATTGCAATTTTATTCCGATTTTACTAAATAACTTGTACAAATTCAATGTAATAATATGAAATTCAATTTGCAATATTATATAAAGTATTTTAGATTTGTTATATATATATATATATTGTAGTTTCTCTATGGGTATTATGAATGGTGTAATGTGAGAGATAATGTCTATTAATGTTACCTATAGCAAGCAAGTATATTAGAGAGTTCATTGGCTATAGTGGTGTTTGGAATAATACTTGGCCAAGCATTAAAAGCCGTTGGATTTAGTCATTAAGGCTGATTAATATTACAACATATGGCGCAAGTAATGGTCAATTAAGGTAAAGCTACCTTACAGAATAGAAATCTGAGGTTAGAAATGGTGTCAAAAGTAGCAGTTTGGGATCTCACAATATATATTGATCTTGTACTAAAATTATCATAGAAATAATATTATTTTGAAACCATCTTATTATTTTCTATTAAAAATGATAAAATTAACATTTTTTTAAATATTTGGATTTAAAATACAAAACATATTAAAAATATTCAAACTAGATTGGTTTATATTTTTCAATAAAAAATAATATCTAATATTGAAACTGAAATTTAAATTAATTCCATTCTCACAAATCCATTGTAGTTGATAATATCGTAATAATATAGTAAATAAACTCAAAATTGATAAAATTAATCTTTCATGGTGATGTATCAACTATTTGATATTCAATTCAGTTCAATATAAAAAATCAAATAAATTCAAAAAAATTATACTAATTTATAATCCTAAAAATGTTGAAAACCATATTTAACTATGGTAACATTTAAAAAATATATTTTTTAACAAATTTAATTACTTGTTCAATTTATTCCAAATCTTGCATAATGTTGGGGTTTAAACTTGCCCCATTGGGAGGAATCCTGTAAAAGGATAGAAAGTATTAGGCAAAAGAGGTAAAAGATAGGTAAAAGATAAAGAAAGAGTAAAGTTAATAGGAATAGAGGAGAGGGTTTATTTAGGAAAGTCAGATGGTTTAAATATTTCAAACTCATCAAACAGTGGCTTATAAAGTGGATTATCTAGAATATTACAAGTTCTTAGAACAAGGAGTTAAAATACTCCCTCAATAAAAAGATTATATCACATATAGAATTCTTGGCATTTTATTATTAAAATATATGAGAAATTTTAGCGGAGGTTAGCGCAGATTATCAAATTGCTATATTATTAATTACCATTTTGAACTAGAATAAAATTATAATAATTTACTAAAATATTAACAAATCATTAATTTATAATTTTGAAATAATCCAAAAGATTTGAAATGGATGATAATTAAAAAAATTGATGAAAAAACTTTTATCTATGCACATAAAATTTCTATAAATTTAAAAGAATTCACTTTATATTCAAAATTATGATAAAAGTTACTCCTGTCCAACATTTAATAGTCAAATAGAAACTAGTCTAAAACCTGCGCAATAGCATTTAAACCCATATCCCATAATTCTTTTGTTATTGTATTTTAATCCATAGTCATTATGAAGTCATCACATTCTTAATTAATAAAATGATAGTTCAATTAGTTAACAAATTAAAGCAATTAAACTTAAGTAATAAACCTACACAAAATCTACCCGTTAATATTGATGATCCTAACTGGTTACTTGGATTTGACAACGTTATAAAATATTTAACTATAAGAGAAATTATGACCTTGAGCCAAGTCAATAGATATCTTAGATACAAACTCAAACCCACCATATTCCAAAATTTAAACCTTGTAACGCTTAGAGACAGATTCGGAACAATTGGCAGAAAGAATTTATTGCGGGGAAAATGGGTCATAGATATACATATTAAGAATTTTATCAATCAGTTTGGGGATATTGGCCAATTCGCACAAGTTTTGAGTTTAAATTTTTCGTTTTGTCACTATTTGTTTGTGCCAATAGCTGGATTATGTACTCAGTTGAGAGAGTTGTATATATCGCAGTGGTCATTCCCAATATTTACCCTTCGGGATGTATTGGAGAAGTTGGATAATTTACAAGTGTTGAGTTTAGTTGATGTAACTGTTGTGGAATGGACTAACAACAAAATATATGATGACAAGCTATTACTTCCAAAAAAATTGAAAACTTTAGTCACTTCAAGATGTAAAAAAATGCAATCCAAACTAACTCAAGATCCCTTGCAAATTGGTTACGATTTTAAGGATGATTCCCTCAGTTATGAATCTTTTAATTTCTTAAATTATGCTATTCCAAATTTGGAGAATTTTACATTCATCGACTCCCACTGTCACTTCATACCGAACCTGAATGAATTCTTAATGAATCATCCCAAAATGAAAAGTTGTACAATTTCTATGAATTTAATATATCAAGAAACTCTGAACTTACTCTCTCAGAATCAACACCTTAAAGATATTAATTTTGTAGATTATTTCGGAGCCTCTCATAATCTTAATTTGTATACGATCCCAAAATTCCAATCGATTGAATCTTGCCATCTAACATACTCTGGAGAACAATTGTACGAATTTGCACGTAAGTTCTATTTATCGTGCCCAAATCTAAAACGACTGTCGATGTATTACCATCGGGATTTCAACGACCTTTTCCAACAAATTTTGACCAACTCCCCCAACCTGGAACATATATCTATCTATGACTTCTGTAAATTCAATGAATTGTTTTCACCTCTACCCAATAACAATATAAAAACTATTGAATTGTATTGGTTTAATCCGGAATTTGTAGACTTGGACAAATTTCGACTTTGTAAACGATTACTCAAGGTGACTGTTCATAACGATCAAATTAATATAAGTAAAGACTATATTCGCGACTTGGAGCAATATTTTGGTGTGTTTGACAACTGGAAATGTAGGATTTTTCCAAAGGTTATAGAGTGTTATAAATTATAAAATTATTTGGATCTATTTGTTTATCAAAATTTATTAAAAATAATATTTGAAAAATCCAGTTGTTTAATAAGTAATTTCCTAAAACACTATTTTATAAATCATAATTATTCCATTGTTATTGTCGGGTGTTAACACTGACAACAATGGGTTTTACAAGCTTAAACGGGGAATCGTCAGTGGTAAACAATAAATTACCACGTAATTAAGGGAAATTATTGGGGTTCACCAAAGTAGGTGAAAATGACTTGTTACGAATCGGGTTCTTTGAATAAAGTAAATATCTCACGCTCGTCACAACTCAACACTTTTGTGAGGGTTATGAGAAAAACTTAGAGACAGTATACTTTTGAAAATGAAGATAGAAGATGTGTTTATTAGTTTGCTTGTGATAATCTTATATTAGGTTCCATTGTTGATTTTTGTGGACATGAATGACTTATGGGTGGAAAGTAATAGGATCAACTAGTTCATAGGGTGTGATATCTCCAATGTGACTTCTTGAATCCTGTGGTAATTGGAGTTTCTTGAGTAATTGACAGGATTATTCTCCATCATTATTTTAGTATCAATCTAAATAATAATAAATGATCTAATCATTTATCATATTCACTATATATAATATATTTTATTGTAAATATTTTAATAAATCTATTAAACTAAAAATTTAAAAGGTTAAAAATTATACTTGAGCTTTAATAGTTAAGAATAATATTTCCCCAGAGTACTTTAATAATAAAAAGCTATGATAGTAGTTAATTATTTATAAATAAATATTAGTTTTATTTTTAAGTCATAATCATCTAGAAATAATTGAAAACATAATTTAACAATAAAAAGTTATATATAATATAAATAGTAATTAAAAAAATATAATATTTTTTAATATTTATAATAAATAATGAATTTAAAATTAAAATCCATATAAACTTTATAAATATAACTTATAGTTTATTTCCATATTAATTTTTAATTATATATATTTATATAAATATTACTAAGATATTATGAAAAAATTATAAATATCTTTAAATAATATAATAATATCTAGTTTCAATTATTATATAACAAATATAATATCCATTTATATTATAATATAATAAACTTATCA